>JASEVX010000013.1:35577465-35618493 GCA_031761405.1 Serripes groenlandicus | reverse complement strand
CTTGATTCGAACTTTTCATCCGTTTGATTCATGCGTTTAGCGTCGTCCAGCAAGGGGCGAAAAAATAGTATGTGAGGAAAAGCAGCCAGTTTGTTGGAGACTGTTGCGTGGAGTACTATTGTGAGTAAGCTAGGAAATACATGGGGTCGGTGCACGTGTGCCCTGACATAACCGAACAGTTGTTGAAGACTGCGTTTAACCCCAATCAGTCAACCAATATAAGTAACTTGTTTCTTTGTCGATACTGTTTGTCTCATCTTTCATAAAGCTTACAATTGCATTTAACCCCAAATCAATCAATCTACCAATATGAGTCAATTATTCTTTGTCGATATTGTTTGTCTCATCTTTCATAAAGCTTACAATTGCATTTAACTCCAATCAATCAATCTACCAATATTAGTAAATTATTCTTTGTCGATACTATTTCTCTCATCTTTCATAAAGCTTACAATTGCATTTAACTCCAATCAATCAATCTACCAATATGAGTAAATTATTCTTTGTCGATACTCTTTGTCTCATCTTTCATAAAGCTTACAATTGCATTTAACTCCAATCAATCAATCTACCAATATGAGTAAATTATTCTTTGTCGATACTGTTTGTCTCACTTCCATATAAAAAAGTTTTATTTATTTATATTTCCGGTATATTTCTTAGTATGTGTTTCCGATGTAACTTGACAACTTAAAACTGATATTGACCCGTGTGCATAGATATATATGGTTAGTGTTTATCTCCTTCACGCAAAACTGTCATGTGTTAAATAAGAACAAAAAAGAACGCCAGTATATACTGAATAGTTCGTCCCTTTAGCGCAAGAAGGTTGTAACTAACTATTTTCACAAAAGTCACTTTTTTGCAGGAAATTATCTTATATCTATATACACACATCATATTAAAAATTGGGATTAAAATTTTAATTTTAAACCTTCCAAATGATATAATGCAAAAAGGTTGTATCTCAAAATGGCATATTTGTTTGGTGCAAGAAGGTTGTAACTCAAGATACAACCTTCTTGCACAAAATTTATTTTTTTACAATTTTTTTTGTGCAAGAAGGTTGTATCTCAGGGTTAATTAGTAGTATTTATGACATCATAATTAATCATTATGATGTCATCAATAATGTATTATTTAGATTTGATTATTTACAAAACAAAATTGAGATCTCTCACAGTAACTGTTGTGAAACTGGCACTCAAATTCATGAAAAGGAGGGATTGAAGACAAACTGAAAATTCTAGCAGGTAATTGTTATTTTATACTTATTCCTTTTATTAGAATCTTAATTTCATCTTTTGGAATAGAAAGGCTGATTAAAATCTTTCTCACAAAGAGGAACTTTATAAATATTTGTCTTTCTAACCTCTACATACAAAGAAGGCTTTGTTGTAAAATAACTTTACCTACAACATAGAGCTGTGTAAAGACTTTCAGTCCTCATCCATTCACACAGTATGGACTTTCAGAGAGGCTCTTCTGTTTGTTACCTAGGGGAAATTTAGACAACTTTCCAAAATATTAATTTCTTCCTTTTTCACACTATTTGCTACTCTTTTTAATAATAATTTAAACATTTTAATCTTCATCCTGCTATATGAAGATTTAAATTGATTTTGTATATCCAGTTATTATACCTCATCATAATCTACATTTGCAGACCAAGATCGTGTTACATTATGTGAAGTCTAATCATGGTTCACATTACTCGCAGATATAAATTAACTGATGCTTTTTCTCCACATTCTGTTTTAATATCTTTTTGCAGCATATTTATAAGAAGTAATGTCCTTAATATCTAATCATCTTTAATTAGGAAAGGGTTAAAGTTTACAATCCTCTTTTTCTATTTATTTCAGCAGAACAACATTCTTAATATGAACATTCTGCTAGCTTCAAGACATCAAGGACACTTGAGATTCAAGGGTAATGGACGCCAGTGTATGGCAAATTCCGTACAATTTCTACTTCTAAGTAAAGAATCATCCCCTAGTACATGGACAATTGAGAAACTAGACCAGATTTTGGATGATGGGGATAAGCTGTACTGTACACTTCAAGGAAAGAATCCCTATTTATCTCTTGATGACATTCCATTAACAATTGATGGTGTTGGCCTTAGTGTAGTTAATACTGTTCAAGGCTCTTTATTTAGAAAAAAAACTGAGGAACCCTTTTACAGTTTAGATCATGCAATAGATGAGCTCATGCAACATGACCATGGGCATTATATATTAACAATGGGAGATTGCATCCCTTATTATACTTGTGGAATTTTCAAAGATAAAGATTGTTTATTTCTCTTTGATCCTCACAGTAGGTCAGACTGTGGAATGGCCACATCAGAAGGATTAGCATGTATGTCAACGCATAGAACGAAACAAGACCTTTCTCAATTCATTAGACATTTAGCAGCATCACTTAGATCACAAAAAGATGTCTATTTTGAACTAGCCTTTATACTTTTGTCAACAACTGTTTATTGTATCGATGCTTCTCAAGAAATGAATGCAGACACTTCAGATTCAGATTTTTCTGGCTTCACATCAGAATGCGAAGGGGATGCTTTAATTAGATTGTGCTCAGCTCAGGAAAACCTGCCAAATATCAGTTCTCCTTCGGTTTCTGATGTAAGCAGTGTGCTCATGTCAGAAGATGCTGAATCTGAAGTGTCCATTGATTCAAATTATCTTGATGAAATTATGGCAAATTTAAATGATAGTGCCACATTTATTCAGAATATAAATGTAGATGATGCTACTGGGTTTGAATTTGAAAATGTTGCATTTAATGATGATAATGATATAGAAAACAGCACTGACAGTGAAGAAAACATTCCCTTGATACAATTACGTGAACGTTTGTTCACTGCAACCCCTCTGTTTGAACAATTAAACCAAACAGACAGCTCTATGTCTTTGAATGAAAACAATCTAAATATAAACATAGATGATATATCACATGGCATTCCCACATTGAACTCAAAAGATGATTCGAAAAATGTCTGTAGATCTAGAAAAAGGAAAAGAGATCCAAACATGTGGAAAAGAAACATTGCCAAACAAAGAAGAAATGAAGGAAAAGAATTTGTAGATGGCTTGGGTATTGTTAGAAAAGCAAAAGAAATGAAATCTGGTTGTGGTGACAACTGCAGATATAAGTGCAAGGAAAAGTTTACTTCACAGGAAAGGTCAAACATGTTTCACATGTACTGGAGATTAGGCTATCATGATAAGCAAAGAAATTTTCTGCTCAGAAACACAAAAATGCAAATTAAAAAGCAAAATGTCAACAAATCACCAGGTAAACGAACAAATTCAATTTCATGGTATTTACCTAAAGAAAAAGAAGGTCTTGTCGTAGTTTGCAAAACCTTTTTTCTTGACACTTTGTCAATTTCTGACAAGATGGTAAGAAATGCACACAAACATGTAGGACTGTGTGGGGATGTTAGTGATGGTCGTGGCAAACATTGTTCCAGGCCTAACAAAGTAACATATCAACAAAAAGAATTCATAAAAAATCATATTAACTCATTTGAAAAAGTAGAAAGCCACTATTGCCGAAAAAAATCCAACAAAGAGTATTTGCCTTCTGATCTTAATATCAGAAAAATGTATAGATTATATGAAGAAAAATGCTTGAACCAAAATGTAACACCTGTTAAAGAGGGATCTTATCGAAACATTTTTGTTTCAGAGTTTAATTTGGCCTTTAACAAACCATTGAAAGACCAGTGTGATCTGTGCACGTGCTTTCAAAATTCCTCTGATATTGAAAAGGAGCAACAAAGAAGTGTTTATGAAACACATATATTTAATAAAGATCAGGCCAGGCTACACAAAGCCAATGATAAATATAAAGCCCAAAGCAATTCTGATGCATCATTAGAAGTTGCAGTTTTTGATTTAGAAGAAGTTCTTTTGTCTCCAAATGCATTTGCTTCATCAATCTATTACAAACGTAGACTAAATACATATAACTTTACTGTTTATGACATGGGGACAAGGGAAGGGTATTGTTACATTTGGCATGAGTGTATTGCAAGTAGGGGGGCAAATGAAATTGCATCATGCGTATATTCTTTTTTAAAAAGTTTGAGTGATAAAGGTAAAAAAGATTTTATATTTTACAGTGATAACTGCTCTGCCCAAAACAAAAATAAAATGTATGTCACAATGCTCAACTATGCTATTCAAACATTGAACATAAATTCAATTATTCACAAATATCTCGAAAAGGGTCATACCCAGAACGAAGGGGACTCTATACATTCATCTATTGAACGTGCATCAAAAGATAAAAAACCAATCTATTCCCCACAAGAATGGGCAGCAACTATCCGCATGGCTCGCCCAAAAAAGCCCTATATTGTTAAAGAGATGTCTTTACAAGACTTTTTTGACTTTAAAAAACTATCAACTGAAATTAAAAACTTTGATATCAAAACAGATGGAACAAAGTTGTACTGGAACTCCATAAAAAATATCAAAGTAAGTTGTAATGATCTTAATCAATTTGAGTTCAAAACAGAGTATTTGGGGCCAAGCGATTCAATAAACTTTTATCAAAAGTTACGTTTGCGTGATATTCCAATTCTTGGAGAGATAGATTTACAAATTTTGAGGTCAGAATATATCAAAATTTCATGGGAAAAGTACTCTGATCTTCTTACCCTGTGTAGGAAAAATATCATCCCTAGTATGCATCATCCATTTTACCTTTTGCTCCCACATCATTATAAAATGTAGGAATGATACTTTATAAATACATATGTATCTAAGATGAGGGTGACACTTAGGAATCGCTTCTCCGTCATTCTATTAGTAGTAGACACAGTCTCATGTTCCTTTTAACAATATTGCCTATTTCTTAGGATACTAAGGTAAGAACTAGTTCTAGAGAAATCTAAATATTATGTTAATGTATAAATTACAATATCATTGTTTTATATTATGGATAAAGTTGGAATGAGATTTATTACATTTAATTTAAATTTAACAATACAGTGTAGATTAAGCTATAATTGGTAACATCTTAACCCTTTCCACATACAAACATTTTCTGAAGCCTCTGCAGTAGATTACATAGAGACAAAAGGAGAAATGTGGGAAAGGGTTAAAATAATGACCCATTTGCCTGATAAAAATATTTCAAGTAAGACATACAATAAAGAAAAATAAAGAAAATAATATCTTTGAAAAAGAAAATGTTGCTAGAAAAAATTGATCACCGAGCAATTCTGTTCTTTTTCAACAATGTTTTCAAGAGTTTTCTTGTACAGTTGTGTCAAAAGTTTAACTTTTCCACTTAAAATTGATGAATGCAAATTTATACACATTTAGTATGATTTTCTTTGAATGTTGATATGATATTATGTGAGTTACAACCTTCTTGCACATAAAAAATAATAAAAAATGACGTAATTTGAGTGCAAGAAGGTTGTAACTGGAAAAATCCACAAAAACTCACTTTTATGAAATTATTTAGCAATGTGAAAGTTAAAAAGTTTCCTGAAATGTATTTTTGAAATAAATATCAAAAGGTTGTTCTTTGTTATGTTTTCACTTTAAAATAGGATAGTTTTTTGCTTCTCCTGTAAAATAATGAAAAATGGAGTTACAACCTTCTTGCACTAAAGGGACGAGTTAGGTTATGTTTAAATTATCAGTTACGTGGTGGCGACTGGTCAATGTGCAGGAGTAATAATTGCATCTATTTCTTTCAAAGGATGTACATGTTTGTTAAGATGCTTGCACATGAGTCTTAGTTTTTATTTTTGTTGTATTTGATGTATATGAGAAAGGGTCAAACTCCTTCATACATTATCCAAACATTTTACGTTTCCAGAGGCTTCAATATAGAGGACAAAAACAATAACTATTTTAATATTCATTTAAACTCATCAACGACATATAGGGAATATCTGTTTGCAGGAGCGATACAGGTTTTTATTGTACTACGAGAGGCGTGGACAACTGAGATCTTGTGAGATAGAAGGTTGAGAGAGTTGTCAATTTGACCACGCCCAGAGTAGAATATACTTAAACCTGTATCGCTACTCTAACATAATTTCCCTTTTATTATATACCATGTATACCTTTTTTTAAGACAAACTAAAGAAACAAATATGAAATAATATATTTTGAATAACGAAATAACAAAGTTTTCACATAAATTATTGTCGTGTGAACCACGCCCAACTACCGTATTTTGAATGACGTAAAATCATATATCAATGAGGTCACATCATATTTCAGTGACGTATCATTACCATATTTGGTACCGTATTTAACACGTATACAATACGGAATTTAAATCCGTAGTAGGATTTTTGATAAAGAGATCACATGCATAGCCTCTAGTATATGATACTTCTAGCTACCAATGACATACAGAAATGAATAGGTCAAATAATGATCTTTATATTTCAACCACGCTCTTCATCTGGAGCTCTGCTTTTAATAAAAGAAGTCGGTTTCCATTCGACTGCGGGGAATCCGCCGTGGTCGAGTGGTTAACGTTGGGGATTTGAAACCAGGCGTCCAGGCTTCGATCCCCAGTCGCGGCACGACGGTCATGGTGGAGTGCCCTTGGACAATGCACATTTCCTAGAATAGTACTGGTTTGTCGCCTTGATATAATTGCAATAATTTTGAAAACGGCGTTAAACCCCAATACACCAATAATCTGCGAGCCCGGTCACTTCTTTAATTATAGTCTGTATCGTGTCCTGAGGAACATAATCCAATTCATAATTCAAACCTTTGTCCTTACCACTATCAAATGGCTACTATTTTATTTTTGCTCATTTGCCTGCGAATCGCTACTCTTACCGGTTATTATATAAATATTTGTATTTCCTGTAATTTCACTTCATAGAAATCTAAGTTTAATTTGTTATTATTTGAAATAAATCATTAAAATGTGTATAACTGATAACTGTAAACTGTAGTTATTCAATGTATATTTAAAAAATACTGGATACTGTATTATGTGGTTACTCAACTCGGTAAAGGGTGCATATAAACATGAACCCGATAAAGACTGACAAGCGTTCATTATGCGTAGCTATATTTCACAGACGTTTTGACCTGACTTCCTTTCTTTTACCTAACTGGGATAGATAAAACGGGGAACCATTATTAAAGTGGTTTGTATAATCAGAATGTAGTGTAAACTGTTTTGAACATGTAGACATACGATATCTTTTAAAGTAATATAAAGGATCTAGAGAGTGAATATTCGTGTACTATAATATATCACAAAGTGTACATACAAGTTGAAGACAGATCCACGTTTAGGTAAGACGTTTTGTCTGTGTGTATGTCTGTCTCTTTATCTCTCTCTCCCCCATACCCCTCCCTCTCACGAATTGACAAACAGTAACATATAAACAAGCTTACGACGCGGGCTGCCAATACAACGGTTGTGAGTTCGAACTCAGCTCAGCTTGATTAATACGTCAAGCGTCCAGCAAGGAATAAACTAGTATATGAGGAAAAAGGGCCAGTTTGTTTGAGACTGTTACGTGAAGTACTATTGCGAGAAAGACAAGACACACGTGGGTCGCTGCACGTGTGGTCTGATATGACTGAACAGTTGTTGAAGACTGCGTTGAACCTCCATCAATCAATCAGCAATACAAGTAACTTGTTCTTTGTCAATACTGTCTGTCTCATCTTCCATAAAGCTAAAGCTCTATTTGTTTATATTTTGCCTGTACATTACATTTAATGTGTTCCGTTGTCAGGTATAGCATGACAAAGTAAAGCTGATATTGACCCTTGTTCACAGATATATCTAACTATGGTGTGTGTGTTTATTGAGATTTATCTGTATTTTTTCCTCGATATTTTTAGTCTACTGTCCTAGAAGGTGTGTGTGTGAAAGTGTTATGGATAACCGAATTGTCATTGACATTTAAAATGAGTGTGAGTTAATGTGTAAGATGGATGACCCTGTGTGGTTCTATAGCATGCACTTTATGTTTCAAAAGACATAACTGTCCATCATGTAAATACAGTATTTATTCCGAACAAGTCATGCTGGAGTGAATAAATAACATAAACGGTATGATTGATTGATTGTTGGGTGTTTTACGGTACGAATTGTATCACGGCGTTGCCTGTGAAAGTCCTACTGGTCCATTTATCCTGACACCAGCCAGTCAGTCGTAATGCTGAACCCCGCAATCCTGAGCGCCAAGGAGGGCAGCCATTACTACCGTTTATAAAGTATTTGTATGAACCGACCGAGGATCGAACCCCCGACACACCACACTCTAGGCGAACGCTCTTCCACTGTACCACCGAGGCAGTCAATGCGAACAAAAAATATTGGAGAAAAAGTTAACATAATGGCCCTTTAGTTGCCGCCCACCTGTCTGCCGTAGTGATAACAGCGTCCTTCTGGAGAGAGAGAGAGAGTATGACTTAATAAATGGAAGAACGTCCCCTCCTTGGCGCTAAGGGTTGCGTGGTAAGTATAACGACTGACACTCTGTCGCTCTATCTCTCTCTCTATGTCTGTATATGATAAACATCATGTATATGTTGAAAATATTAATCTGATCCTAACCCTTGTGATATATGTAGTATGATGTGTATGTATATGTCGTGCACTCTGAACTGTCGCAATGTGAAAAACTCTCTCTCTATATACATGTATATAGCTCTCCATCTCTCTATCTCTCTCTCTATCTCTATCGCTCTCTTTATCTATCTCCGTCTCTCTCGCTCTCTCTATCCTATCTCTCTCTCTCTTTCTTTCTTTCTTTCTTTTCTTTCTTTCTTTCTTGCTTCTTTCTCTCTCTCGCTCTCTCTCTCTATCTATCTCCGTCTCTCTCTCCTCTCTCTCCTCTCTCTCTCTCTCTCTCTCATCTCTCTCTCTCTCTTCTCTCTCTCTCTCACTCTCTCTCTCTCTCTCCATCTATCTATATCTCAGTATTTCTCTATCTTTTCTCTCTCTCTCTCTCTCTTTCTCTCTTTCTTCCTCTCTCTCTCCCTCTCTCTCTCTCTCTCTCTCTCTCTCTCTCACTCGTATGTTTATCCAGGGATAATGAATGAGTAAACCATGTATCATATTTATTTCATGGCAGGTTGAAAACATGGCCGAAGCAAATCCAGTCAACCTGTCAGATGAAGATCCGACTAAGATGTGCGACCCATGTTTATTCAGGGTATAAACTCACAGGCAGGAACCTATTGTCAGGTGTGTTCAGAATATATGTGTGATACGTGTGAAGCAGTCCATCGCAGTTCTAAAGCATCACGGGATCATGAAGCTTAAACCGTTTAAAGAGTCACAACGATTGTCGATTAAACGAAAGGCACAGATTTCGTCAATTATGGCCTGTGACGTCCACCGTACAAAGACCCTTACACATATCTGTGTCAGTCATAACGTACCCATATGCAGTGCATGTAAATCAGCGAAACACAGAAAATGTAACACCGAGACTCTAAATCAACTCTCGAAAGAAGCAAATATTAAGAAATACGTATTGCAATGCATTGAAAAATCCAAGGCTTTAGTATCCGAGATCAAACAAATTAAAGATTCAAAGAAAGAAGAACAGAATTTGATACAAATTAGCTCCAGAAAATATATTCAAGAAGTAAAGAGAATCAAAAACGAAATAATTTCTTGGGCCGATAAATTGACAAAGGATATGGAAGACGAGATAGAAAACAAACAAATTCAGCTTCTTGCTGAAATAGAAGGGGATATCAAAGCTGTAGTCGAAATCAGCAAACAGATGCAAGATATCGTGAACTCATTTGAAATCCTTGGAAAAGATATTGAAGATACGACCTGTGTGCTCATGATGAAAGAGAAAGGAAACATCGAAGACGGGATAGAACTGAAAGACGACATACTGAAACAGGTAAAGCCGGTTACGTTAGATTTCCAGCAGTCCGACAAACTTGTGACCCTAATGTCAGCAATAACCTCAATAGGCAGACTAGAAATTAAAGAGAAGCACATCAGTAAACCTGAAACCATTGCAAGACGAGATAATCGGATTTGCGTCCCAAACATATCATCTACGAAAGGAAAGTATTCCGTTGGGAACAAAATGTTGGGGAATTGACTGTAAAAACGACAAACTATATATCAGTTGTTACGCGAAAAATGGAAAGGGTGAATGTTAAAGGTACTTATGATGGATGGTGTTACAGCGAACACCTTTAACATTAGTCTGGGTGGTCCTTACAACATGGCTGTGAACCCTAACCCTAACCCTAACCCTAACCCTAACCCTTCCGGGGACAGAATCCTTGTCAGTACATATGAATATGGTGTAGTGTGTATGGATAACACGGGCAATACATTGTATACGTATTTGTGACAGTCAGCTTAATTGGAGCCGTGGTTTGTTGTTTGACTTCTATGATAACTTCATGGTTTGTAGGCTAGATAGCAAAAATATACACGTGGTGAAGTGTGACGGTACACGACACATGATTCTTCTTACCACAGATGACGGCTTCTACCGGCCTTTTTGCTTGGCTTACAGACCCAGTGATAACACTCTGGTTGTCGGACATCACTGGACATCCAACTCTCTTCTGCCCTTTACAATTACACGTACATAAATAGAAAACACTGCAGTTTCGAGTGACAGTTCCAAACAAATGATTCTTCTTACATCTAACGACAACTTTAACGGAACAGAACAGAAGAGAACATATATTCTTTTTTACAACGAAAGCATAAAGAGCTCATCGTTGTATACATGAATACATAGAGACACATACATGTATATAAATACATAATATTATACACATATTCATACACACATACTTATATATTTATTTTAAACTTTGAATATTTTTGTTTTAAAATAACGGGACAGACAATGCCATCCATCACACAGTAGATGTACTTTATTAAAAAGAGAGTATTCTCATCTCAATTCCCATTGTCTAGCTTACTGACCCAGTGAATGTATGAATCACTTATGGTCTAGATAGAAAACAAGACCGTTCATCCATCCGAGTTATTCTATAGATTGACCCTTTCCCAAATACAACAAACACACTCCGGAGCAAACGACTTTAAAAATGTGTAGGGAAACGTGTGATAAAATATTTGTAAACGAAAATGCAACACTTTAATAAACATCGTCTGTTGCAGATGCGGCTGAAAGTGGAAAGGGTAAAGATAAGTCTGCTTATTGGACCACCTGGGATATTATATTCATGTTAAAATGTTTTTAAAAGTCGACTGCTGCAGAAGCATCAGAAAGCGTCTATATGTGTGGAATCGTTAAAACAACCATTATACAGCTCTCCATGAAATGTTTCCTATCAGTCTATACTCGATATTAATTAACATTTACAAACATTGTAAGATCAGTATGCACATTCATGGAGTCAAGTCTTCTTCTAGATTATATGTTTCTCCTTTTTGAAACTGTAAACAAATATGAATACTAGATATCGTAGGTTCTCTGCGAAATGGTTGTTACTGCTTCTTTAATCACATACAGTTACAACCGTTTCTCGCTAATGCCCCAGTCAGACACACACATTGCGGATGGGAAGGATATTTGTGGATAAAATCCCCAGTCTTCTGCAGAATCTAATGGGCGTGGCCTATTTTCTTGATGAATACGTCCCTTTTGAATTGACAAAATGAGGATAGATACAGATATATACGGATTACTTACCTTTCATTACTTTCTGGTACCTTTAAATGCGGTTAGATGCGGATAAATACCTCCAGATACGGACTGTTTCCCATGCCTTGCTTTTATGAAATGGTGACCCCACTGTTACAATTAACACGCATTGCACCGCACCATCACAGCACCATACACCACTACCATGGTACCGATCCGGCCTCTCCGATGTAGTAGTGCTTTAGATACAATCTCTGTATCTTTGCAGCCCTTCTGGTGCTGTTGCCGTAAAGCCGCATCTCCAAATCATCAAGAACAGCATTATCTCTCCACGAGCCGGGGATGAGGTTGTGCTGCTCGTTATCACTGTCGCCAAGAGCACCATCATCTGCGCAGGCCGTGCTCAGCATATTATGGAGTATCACACACGCCAGCGCCATGGTCTCTACGTGCTGCTGCTCCTGTCGGAGGGCTGTGAGCGGTATGCCAAAGGCAGTCTCCACAGATCGTCTGGCATGAGAAAGGCGATAGTTTAAGACCCGCTCGTTCTCTTCCAGAGGTATAGCAGCGAAGGGCTTCATCATCCACTCGTTGAGGGAAAGTGCGTCGTCCCCGATGATGAAATACGGCATTTGACGGTCGTCGGCAGGCAGATGTTCAGGTTCTGGGATACCGATGGTGTTGGAGATGACAGCATCTCGCAGAGCCGACTTGTTCTACAGCTGGGCATCAGATGATTACCCTGGGGCACCGACGGTGATGCGTATGTGCTTGCCCTCCAAGGCACCTAGCACATGGTGAAAGTTCCACCGACTGCAGTAGCCTGCAGCGACCTCCTTTTCCACCCCTCAGCTGTCGTCGGGTTGGTGATCTCCTCGTCGCCGTACTCGTACCAAATGGCCTGACAGACGTACCGGACTATACGAGAGATAGTGTTGTGCGGCACATAGACCAGGTATATCATCGACTTGTAGCAATCCCCCGTGGTCAGGTGCCTCAGTGTGATGGCCACCTTCAGTCCAACCTCCTGCGAATCTCTGTATCATGTGTCTTTCTTCTGTCGACGCGAGTCCATCCACCACGTCTACTGCTTTGACAACCCCTTCTATTTCAGTGAGAAGCTGACTTTGTTTGTTTTCTATCTTGTCTTCTATATCCTGTGTCAGCTTTTCGGCCCAAGAAATTATTTGGTTTTTGATTTTTTTTACTTCTTGAATACATTTTCTGGAGCAAGCTCGTATCAAATTTTGTTAATTTTCCCTTGATTCTTTAATTTCTTTGGTCTCGGATAACAAATTCTTATTTGTTCATTATAAGCAATTTATCTTTTGTAACAATGTTTACAAAAGGCATGCGTCGATATGGGAAAGGGTTAAACATAACAACATGCCAGTTAGACAAGATGACACGTTTTATGTACAAGACGTCTCATGAACATAATGCCAAGTCAACTAGACATAATACCATTGTCCAAAGCTCCAGGGTTCGATATGCGGGAAATAATTAAACAGCATTTAATTTAGAAAGAGACTCAGAGTTAGAGCGCCGGCCTCATGGTCCACAGCTCCAGGGTTCGATATGAGGGAAACAATTAAACGCTTACATATTCCTGGGTAAAATAGCAAATATTGTACTTTGGATTATTTTCGCCGGATACATTATAATGTAATTAAACAATACAGTATGTGTAGTATTGACTATTATATCGGGACATTGTATAACACGACCAGGGATAGCACCTACAAAGTGGTTTCTACATCTACTTCAAACGTCAATCCGTTTAGACTCAACAGTGTAGAAGAGTATATTTGTACGAGAAAGGACACCTGAGTTCAATCAAAAGGCAAGCATTACTTACGTTGATAATAACCGCATCCCTCATTTGCGTTCATGATCACGAGGACGGCTTTACATAATGCACTTAACGATGACAGAAGCACTGGTGTCAGAATAAGCTTACGGGTAATGCTATACTCAGTCTAACGACGGAAAAACTTTTGTCAGGATACAATTACCGGTTATTATTGTGCTCTGTTAAGTGACGGAAGGCCTGGTGTCAGAATAAAGTTGCAGGTACAGCTGGTGTTCAGGATGAAAACGGAAGTACTGGTGTCAGGAAAGACGTATCGATTATGCATGTGCTCTGGATAGTAACGGAAGGACTGGTGTCAGGATAGACTTATCGATAAAAACATGTGCTCAAGATTACGACGGATGGACTGGTGTCAGGAAAAACCTTCCTGTTATACTGGAGCTTAGGATAGTGATTGAAGCAATGGTGTCAGGATAAAGTTATAATGAAGGTTAAGATTACGATCGAAGCATAGTTGTCATGATATGCTTACCGGTTATACGAGTGCTCGGGATTTTGACGGAAAGATTGGTGTCGGGTTTAAATAAACGATATTGTTGGTGATCAGAATGTTGACGTCTCAGGACTGGTGACAGGATAAACTTACCAGTAATGCTGATGATCAGGATAGTTACAGAAGGATTGATAGTTGGACAAACTGATGATCAGGATAGTTATAGAAGGGTTGATAGTTGGACAAACTTAATTGTAATGCTTGTGATATGAGAGGTGAAAGAAAATTGTGATAGGAAAAACATACATATAAGTTTGCATTTATGCATAACTCATGGGACTGCATTACTGAAGACCCTCATCTGACTTTCCACTCATTTGTTTTTAGGGGAGGAGGGTAAACCGTTTCAATGATATTTCAGTTATTAACGAATTATTTTTTCTGAAAAAATAATGCGGTTAACGCGATCGTGTTGCTTTGCGGAAGTCACGGTTAAACTACACTTCCGCTTAGAATACACATTAGCTGCACCTAAATAGTCCTAGTATTTTTTCGATATTAAAATGACTTCTACGTGTTTTTTCAATACAGTGAAGTCATATTTATACTATCGAATCAACATAGATAATCAATTCTCTAGAAAATATCAAATTAACAGTAAATGCATATATTTTTCATTTGTCGGCAAACGTATGAATTTTTAGTTATATGCCCATTCACTAGTGAGTGACGTAGTTAACGGAAGTCAAACCCATGCTGAAGAACTATGTTAATCTCACAGATATGCCGAATCAACACAGAGAATCAATTCTCAAGAGAATATCAATTTAATAATAAAGGCATATATTTCATGTGTCTGCAGGCATGTATGAATTTTGAGTTGTACGCCCATTGACTAGTGAGTGACGTAGTTAACAGGTGTCCATTATGTAACGCTAGCAAACCTTACCTTCGACCCAACGTTGTAGAGCAATGTATCTGCAGAGCTCCAGATAAGGTGCATGAATACATTATCACCGCATTGAAATGCAGGACAAACGAATGAAAATATTTCCTGTTCGTCGTATCACGCATTTTAACGAATATAGAACATTTTCTGTGCGTCGTTTCAATCATAAGACAAAATGAAAGTGACGTATTTTCCAGAGAAATCCCGATCGTTAAATATAATCGCGGTCGAATAAATTACCCTAACACCGTATGTAATTCGCCTACTTCACCGGTATGTGCAGTTTTTACGGAACAACGAGTTATCGCGCTTCGGAATTCATACACAAATAATGTCTGCTCCAAGCGAAAAAGATCCGTCTGCACAACCAATTAAACCTGGTTCGTTATTAAAATATATCAAAATGGAAGAACTGCTGAGTTCTGCAATAGCAGAATACGTTTTTAATAATGTAATCGATGACATGGTAAATAAACAACGGCCAATTTAAAGAAAACATCATGAAAAAGTCCCCCCCCCCCCCCCCCCCCCCCCCCCAAACAATCGATCTTTGCATACGGGAGTTCCCGTGGATGATTTTGACTGATGCAGTGATGTATTTTGTTTTTTTCTCCCCTAGTTATACACAATGTGTCCCTCAAATAATAAAGTTCATCAAGATTAAGTGATTTACCAATATTATTTAATATTTAATTCGCATACCAATGAATCATTCTGGAGACCTGACTTTAATCCATCGGAAGGGTTAAATGTGTTCAAGTAAGAATAGACAATACTGTAATGGTATGAATACCCTGATAAATCAAATTCATCATGACAAACATGTTGCAGATGGTAACAAAAATAGATGATGACAAGCATACTTAACTCTTTCCCACAAATAGACGCTTTTCTTGATAAAACAAGCATTTTGACGCGCACCTTTGCCCGAATGGCTGATAAATATAAATTAATGCTCCATAATTAGAACATCGTTTTCAAGTTGGAAACGGGGACAAAACGGTGAGATTTCCCTGTGTGCGTTTAAGTGTTATTTGTCATTTTATTTTTCTTCTATCATCTTAAGGAAACATATAGAATTGCACAACGATACTTCCACAAATATGTTGGCATCTCTGTGATACAGAGCTCCAGATAATTACTTGGGTCAAATATATTTCAATCCCTAAAATAATTATTAAAGAGTGAATCACTGCAGGAAGCCCATCATCCCACAATAAGGAAGGTCAACATGCATGCACAACTCTAACTAAAATTTTAAGTTAGAAAAGGCGCATAATTGTGTCAAAATCTGATATAGAGTTATGGGACTTGTCCTGCAAGGTCATTTGATGATGTCCAATAAGTGAGTGAAGTTTCAAAATTTAACCAAAGTTGCAACGCCGATGCACAAGTGACTGTTATAGCTCTCATATTCTTCGAATAGTCGAGCTAGAAAAACTACTAAGTTTTAAAGCAAGTTTAAAACAAACAAAAAACATGATCAAATGCAATTATTAATTACATTTTCAAAATAATTCGTTACTAGTACTTTCAGTACTTTGATTATATATTATTATGGAGACAGACCGCTTATGCATTAATACAACATAACTTAACATCGTAGTGTAGGTAGTGGATTCCCACGTGTACGTGTTATATCATTACGATATATGAACAGGTGTCAGTAAAAACGCCCAGATATAAATGAAATACTGTTGAAAGCGGCATTACACTTGAATGATAAATATGAAGTTTATACAGTACAATCTATAAGTTTGTCGGTTATTAAACAGATAAGGGTGAACATAAACATTCGAAATATTGATCGCCAAAATGGTTCATTATGCACCGCCTTCTTTTAGACGTTTTCACCTGGTTTCCTTCCTGTATCAACGCGAAGATAGTTGTAAAGGGAACCATTGTTAAATAGGTTCGTCTTATCAGTATGGATAGTTTGCTGTTTTTAACGTAACTACACACGAAATCATTTCAAGTAGTATCATAAATCTAATCTAAATAAGCGCCTATCCAACTCTCCATAAAATGGTGCTTAGCATGCTATAGTCGACTTTAATTGATACTTACAGCGTATAATAAACCAGAAAGAGCAGCCTGCACATTCATGCACAATTTTTACAAAATTGTCTGCTTCTTATTTTTAGTATGTGGGAAAGGGTAAAACACCTTCATACCATTTCCAAACATTTGATCTTTCAAGGGGGTTCAATATAGAGGACAAAAATAATAGCTTAAAAGGAATCGTCTCAGTCAGAAAATTATAATCTGTATCTACATAAGGTTTTATATAAAGAGTTAAAGGCATATGCTCTATTTTATAATACTGTTAGCTACCATTGACATACACATTAAAATGGGTCAAATAATGATCTATCCGGAGCCCTGCTTTTAATGAATGTGATAATTTTGTTTCCGTTCGTCTGAGAGCCCGGTCGCTTCTTTAATTATAGTATTGATCGGCTCGAAGGTACATATCATGTTCATAATTCAAACCCTTGTCCTTACTAGCATCGTACCGCATCGTTTGTTTTATGGAAGAGTGTCCGCCGCGGGTGTTAGAACCCCGACCGGGTCATACCAAAGAATTTTAAGAATGGTAGTAATGGCTGACCATCTTTGCGTTCAGGGTTGCCTGGTTATAATTACGACGGACTGGCTGGTGTCAGGATAAATGAAGTAGTATTGGTGACATACCTAGAAAACGCGAATAATAACCCGAATAGTTATTGAAAGCGGCGTAAAACACCAACAAATCAATCAATCAATAATCAATCAAGCTTACCAAAAGTAAAGTCGCTGCTATTTTACTTTTGCTCATTCACCTGCGAATCGCTAGCCATACCGGTTATTAAATAAATATGTGTGTTTCGAGTAATTCCACGTCATTGGAATCAAAGTCTAATTTGTTTTCATCTGATTTAAAACGAGAAAATGTGTATAACTCATAAACGGTAGTTATTCAATTTAGAGCGAAACATACTGAATACAGTATTCTGTAGTCACTCAAATGGGTAAAGGGTGCATATAAACGGCGAAATATTGATTTACCAAGATAAAGCCTGACAGGCGTGCATTGTGCGCAGCTAAATTTCACAGACGTTTTGACCTGGTTTCCATTCTTTCCATAACTGAGATAAATGAAAAGAGGAATCAATTTTAAAGGGGTTTGTATAAGCAGTATGAAGAATTAACTGGTCTGAACATTCAGACATACGATATCATTTAAAGTAATATAAACAGATCTGTAGGGTAAATAACCGTGTACTATAATATTACAAAGAGAGCATACACATTGAAGATCCACATTTAGGTAAGACGTTTTGTCTATCTGTATGTCTGTCTCTTTATCTTTCTCTATACGCCTGTCTCTCGCTATATCTCTGTCTCTTTCCTTCTCTCAGTCTCTCTGTCTCTCTCGTTTTATTTCACTCTCTCTCTCTCTCTCTCTCTCTCTCTCTCTCTCTCTCTCTCTCTCTCTCTCTCTCTCTCTCTCTTCTCTCTTTTTCTCTCTCCTCTTTCTCTCTCTCTCTCTCTCTTTCTCTCTTTCTCTCTCTCCTCTTTCTCTCTCTCTCTCTCACTTTCTCTCTTTCTCTCTCTCCCCTTTCTCTCTTTCCCTGTCTCTCTGTGTCTCTCTGTGTCTCTCTGTGCATCTGTCTCTGTATGTCTCTGTCTCTAACTCTCTCTGTATATCTGTGTGTGTGTGTCTCTCTCTCTCTCTCTCTCTCTCTCTCTCTCTCTCTCTCTCTCTCTCTCTCTCTCTCTCTCTCTCTCTCTTTCTCTCTCCCTCTCACTCTCACTCTCTCTCTCTCTCTCCCTCTCTCTCTCTCTCTATCTCTCTCGCTCTATCTCTATTAGACTCCTCGTTTGCTTTTGGAAACGAGATATGGAAAACATGAAAATATAAACGACATGTAGCTGGCGATATGTATGACGAATACCGATTTGAATATCGATTTGAATATGGAGCCAGATCGATATTCGTGAAAATGGTGCTCTCTTTTTTCTGACCATGTAGTAGAGCAAATACCGATTTGAATATCGATTTGAATATAGAGCGAGGTCGATATTCGTGAAAATGGTGCTATCGCCTTCCTGATCATGTAGAAGGGCGAACCCCGGTTTGAATGTCGATTTGAATTAGTGCCAGGTCGATATCGGGTAAAATGGTGCTATGGTCTTTCTGACCTTGTAGTAGAGCTAATACCGATTTGAATATCGATTTGAATATGGAGCCAGATCGATATTCGGTAAAATTGTGCTATGGTCTTTCTGACCATGTAGTAGAGCGAATACCGATTTGAATATCGATATGAATATAGAGCCAGATCGATATTCGGTAAAATGGTGCTATGGTCTTTCTGACCATGTAGTAGAGCAAATACCGCTTTGAATATCGATTTGAATATGGAGCCATATCGATATTCGAGAAAATGGTGCTATCATTTTTCTGACCATGTAGTAGAGCGAATACCGATTTAAATATCGATTTGAATATAGAGCCAGGTCGATATTCGTGAACATGGTGCTATCTTTTTTCTGACCATGTAGTAGAGCGAATAACGATTTGAATATATATTTGAATATAGAGCCAGATCGATATTCGTGTAAATGGTGCTATCGCTTTCCTGATCATGTAGAAGGGCGAACCCCGATTTGAATATCGATTTGAATTTCGTGCCAGATCGATATTCGGTAAAATTGTGCTATGGTCTTTGTGACCATGTAGTAGAGCGAATACCGATTTGAATATCAATATGAATATAGAGCCAGATCGATGTTAGTGAAAATGGTGCTATCGTCTTCCTGATCATGTAGAAGGGCGAACCCCGATTTGAATATTGATTGAATTTAGTGACAGATCGATATTCAGAAAAATGGTGCTATTGTCTTTCTGACCATGTAGTAGAGCGGATACCGAATTGAATATCCATTTGAATATGGAGCCAGATCGATTTCGAGAAAATGGTGCTATCTTTTTTCTGACCATGTAGTAGAGCGAATACCGATTTAAATATAGATTTGAATATAGAGCCAGGTCGATATTCGTGAACATGGTGCTATCTTTTTTCTGACCATGTAGAAGGGCGAACCCCGATTTGAATATCGATATGAATTTAGTGCCAGGTCGATATTCGGTAAAATGGTGCTATTGTCTTCTGACCATGTAGTAGAGCGAGTACCGATTTGAATAACGATTTGAATATGGAGCCAGATCGATATTTTCGAGAAAATGGTGCTATCTTCTTTTCTGACCATGTAGTAGAGCGAATAGCGATTTGAATATCGATTTGAATATAGAGCCAGGTCGATATTCGTGAAAATGGTGCTATCGTCTTCCTGATCTTGTAGTATTTTGAATTGACGAAATGTTTCTCAATTTACATACAATCTGTTGTGAATTTTGCCATTCTTTATGAGTTATACGGATACTTTAATATCAGTTATTTTGCTTAAAGAGATCATTACTGAATTTAAAGGTTGGTATCAGGTGAATACAGTCAAGTTATAATGATTTGATAAAACGTTCATAAATGTTCACGAACTGTTTTGTGAGTCATACCAGTCTTTATGTGTAACATAAACACGTTAATATCAGTTCTTATGCGTAAAGACATCAATATTGAATTTAAAGGTAAGAATCAGGTTAATACAGTCAAGTTATAATGAATTGACAAAACGGTTATCAATTTACACACAATATGTAGTTAGTTATACAGGATTACGTTCATATAGTCAAGCTATAATGAATTGACAAAGCAGTTATCAATATACACCCAATATGCTGTGAGTTATACAGGATTACGTTAATATAGACAAGTTATAATGAATTGACAAAACGGTTATCAATTTACACCCAATATGTTGTGAGTTATACAGGATCACGTTAATATAGTCAAGCTATAATGAATTGACAAAGCGGTTATCAATTTACACCCAATATGTTGTGAGTTTTACATTATTAATGAGTTATATAGACATTTTATAATAAGTTCTTGTGTGTAAAGAGGTCATTATCGAGTTCAAAGTCAAAGAACAGGTCAATGTAGTCAAATAACGTGCGTTATACCTTTCTTTATGAGTTGTATAGACATTTTAAAATAGGTTCTTGTGTGTAAAGAGGTCATCATCGAATTCAAAGGTAAGGATAAGGTGGAAATAGTCAAGTAATACTGAATTGATAAAATCTGTAGTGTCTTTTACATCTATACATCGCCGTTAAAGCCACTAATCATCTTTATTTCACAACAGGTTGAATAAATGGCCGAAGCAAATCTAACCAACCTGTCAGATGAGGATCCGACTAAGATGTGCGATCCTTGTTTATTCAGGAGTATCAACACAGAGGCAGGAACCTACTGCCAGGTTTGTTCAGAATATCTGTGTGATACATGTGAAGCAGTCCATCGCAGTTCTAAAGCATCACGTGATCATGACCTTAAACCGTTTAAAGAGTCACAGAGATTTTCGATTAAACAAAAGGCACTGATTTCGTCAATTATGGCATGTGACGTCCACCGTACAGAGATCCTTACACATATCTGCGTCAGCCATAACGTACCCATATGCAGTGCATGTAAATCAGTGAAACACAGAAAATGTAACACCGAGACTCTTAAGCAAATTACGAGAGAAGCAAAGATAAAGAACGACGTGTTTCAATGCACTGAGAAATCCAAGGCTTTGTTATCCGAGATCAAAGAAATTAAAGATTCAAGGGGAAAAGAACAAAATGTGATACGAGTTTGCTCCAAGAAATGTATTCAAGAAGTAAAGAGAATCAAAAACCAAATAATTACTTGGGCCAAAAAGCTGACAAAGGATATGGAAGACAGTATAGAAAACAAACAAAATCAGCTTCTTGCTGAAATCGACGGGGATATCAAAGCAGTAGTCGAGATCAGCAAACAGATGCAGGATATTATGAACTCGTTTGACATCATCGGAAAGGATATTGAAGATGCGGCATTTGTCCTTATGATGAAAGAGAAAGGTCACATTGAAGACGGGATAGAAATGAAAGACGACATACTGAAACAGGTTAAGCCGGTTACGTTAGAGTTCCAGCAGTCTGACAAACTCGTGACCTTAATGTCAGCAATAACTTCAATGGGCATACTAAACGTCAAAGAGAAACAGATCAGTAAACCTGTAACCGTTGGAAGACGAGAACATCAACTTTGCTTCCTGGACATATCCTCTACGACTAACAAGAAAGTCATAAGGTCAGCAACCGAAAACATTACAGGATGTACTTTTATGCCAGACGGAGAATTAGTCATTTGTGAAAATGAATCAGTCAAAGTGTTTACATACAACCTTAAATTGAAGAACGAACTGAAGTTTGGATCCTGTGTCTGGGATGTGGCGGTTCTGTCTAAGACCGAGGTCATTGTGACTGAAAAAGATTCAAAATGTCTCCAGTTCTTAAATATTTCTAAGAACATTGAGAAGGGTAGATGTATTCCTGTTGGAATGAAATGTTGGGGAATTGAGTGTAAAAACGAGAAACTATATATCAGTTGTCACGAGAAGGATGGAAAGGGGGGAATGGTAAAAGTGCTTACAATGAATGGTGTTACCGTGAACACATTTAACATAAGTGTGGGTTATCCTGACTACTTGGCCGTGAACAGTTCTGGGGACAAAATCTTTGTCAGTACATTTAGATATGAGGTATTTTGCATAGATAACACGGGCAATACATTATATACGTATACTGATAAACAGCTTAATATGAGCCGTGGTTTGCTGTTTGACTCGTATGATAACTTCATGGTGTGTGGGGAATTTAGCAATAATATACACGTGGTGAAGAGTGACGGTACTCGACACAGGCTTCTTGTTACCTATGTAGACGGGTTACACATGCCTCAATGTTTGGCTTACAGACCCAGCGATAAAACTCTGCTTATCGCACAATTGGATAGATCCGGCTCAATTCTGGCCTTAACAATTACATATAAATAAATAGAATATACGACCGTTCAGAGTGACGGTACCGAACAAAGGATTCTTCTTACATCTAACGGCAGATTGAACAAAACAAACAGAACAAAACAGATATTTTATTTTCAACAAAAAGCATAAAAAGCTCGTCGTTAATAAACTATACATACATAAATGATTAAGACAATAAAATAAATGAAAATCAGTAATTAATTAAGTCTATTTCAGATTGATATTATATAAATAGATAAATATAGTCACACACATATACACACAAATGTATAGGGTTAGGGTTAGGCCTATATGCATATACACATATTCATACACATATATAAATCTTTATATATTAATTTCATTTAGAAATTAGTTTTTAAGACAGTGGGACTGTAAAAGGCCCGCACACAGTTAATGTACTGCTTTCAAATAGAGAATTTTTTTCATCTCCAATGTCTGGTTTACTGACCCAGTGATACCAATCTGATTAGCGGACACTTCTATGAATCACTTCTTACCTAGAAAGAATACGAAACCGTTAATTCATCCGAGTAATTATATAGATTAGCCCTTGCCCACATACAACAAACACACTCTGGAGCAGACGACTTTAAAAACATGTAGGAAAACGTGAGATAAAATTGGTGTAAACGAAAGTGCAACACTTTAGTAAGAATCTTCTGTTGCAGATGCGGCTGAAAGTGGGAAAGGATAAAGAGAAATCTGCTTATTGGACCAATCGAGATATTATATTCATGTCAAAATCTTTTCAAAAGTCATGTGCTGCAGAAAGCGTCTGTATGTGTGGTTGCGTTAAAACAGCCATTATCCAGCTCTCCATGAAATGTGTCTTTCTAGTCTATACTCGATTTTAATTAACATTTACAAACATTGTAAGATCAGTCTGAACATTCATGGAGTCAAGTCTTCGTCTAGATTATTTGTTTCTCCTCTTTAAAACTGTATACAAATATGAACCATAGATATTGTAGGCTCAGTGCGAAATAGTTGTTACTGTTTCTTTAATTACATACAGTTACAACCGTTTGCCATAGACAAACAAGAACTTAACAATAGTTAGGAGCGGTGATATCAGTTTCAGGAGTTCATCGGGATGAGTTTTAAGTGGACCACGTGAGACGAAAATAAGCCTTGAAGGATATGTATATATATAAATAATGAAAACTCTAATAAGCCTTTGTACATGCATAACCATTTATAATTTGGTTTCTCTATGTGAGATAACATTAAGAATATGGCCCGAACAAGCTATTTATTGTTTCCTAGACTTTGTATTAGTATTAAATAAAGTGTAGAACATTCATAATTCGACAAACGTATTGATATACGATGCGGTACCCCTTTTGACACATGCACATCAATGCATTCTTACCTTGGTCTAGATTTTTTGCTAATCATTCATGAAATGTTAAACAAATGAGAGCAATGGATTTACATGAACAGAACAAACGACAAGAACGGTGATATCAATTTCAGAAATTCCGCAGGGTAAGCGTTACATGGCCTCGTCAGGAGGAAATGAATCGTATAGCAAGATTCAAACACTGAAGACACTGAAAAGTTAATTTAAAATGCCGAATTTGGTAAATGTAGATGCGAAAGCATAGAACATATGACCCGAACAAATGTCTTCTTTAATTGGAGGTCAAAGGTCAAGGTCAGTGTGACCTAATGTATGTACGCTACACGCTTTCCATCCACGATGCGCATGCCTACATAATGTGATACCTGTCTGTTGAATGGTATATATTTGTTTTTGTTTGTTTGGTGTTTTTCGCCGCTTTAAACAATTATTCAGATATTTCACTGGGTCTAATTGGTAAGTTCATAGTACTACTGGTCCATTTATTCTGACACAAACCAGTCAGTAGTAATGCTAACACCGCAAACCTGAGCGCCAAGGAGGGCAGCTATAAAAGCCATTTTTAACGTCTTTGGTATTACAAGGCTGGGATCGAATAAGCGACCTTCTTCACCGAGGCGGACGCTCACCGCTCACCGCGGCGGTCAAAATGGTATAGGAGAAACCAAATTGACATGGTTGGGCGGTTGTACAGACAGACAAGGTGTAAAACTATAAATATTCATTTGAATTTCAAATAAGGGACAATATACATTAATAATGCACCACACGTTAGTTATTTAAGTGTATTAAACGTAACACACAAGACACTCGTTTTTTAATTGAAATATTATGTTTGCATTACCGGAACAAATGGTTCTGTACCAGTTTATTGATAGGGAAAAATAGGAAATACTTAAATACCAGCTCAACGGAGAGACACAATTACTACCATTATAAATGTATTTGGTTTGACCTGACCGAGATTCGAACTATGACGAACGCTCTAACAAGTACACCAGCAAGCTAATAAAAGCACATATCTACTATTAATTATGTGTATCGCTGTTAGATTTTTACTCTACCCCTTATCCTGCACTGTTCTTGCCACCATTCGTATAACCATCAGCTATGTTTCATATTGGGTATCGAACCCTAGACCGATGGCCGTTCTCTACAACTATAATTCTGCTCGAGGATGTCTTGTGAAGAGGGGCATGTCCTAGCCAACTGCTGGGGTCATGAATATGTGTCCTAATGCGGTGATGTTTCTAACGGCGTCAACTCGTTTTACCCTTTCCAACGTGCAGCAGATGCCTTTTGAAAGCATTGTGACAAAAGTGGATATTGCTCATAAGGTGAATACCATTTGTAATGTCTATATGATATGACAAGGCTGGCATTGAACGTGCGACCTTCCGCACCCTATGTGGACGCCTTACCACAACACCACCGAGGTGGTCGAAATGGTATAGGAGAAACTAAACCGACACGGTTGGGCGGTTGCACAGACAGACAATGTGTAAAACTATAATCTGCATTTAAATTTCAAACAGGGGACCATATACATGAATAATGCAACACACGTCAGTTATTTAAGCGTATTAAACGTAAAACACAAGACGGTCGTCTTTCATGGAAACATTATATTTGCATTACCGGAAGAAATGGTTCTGTACCACTGTGATGATTGGGTAAAAAGTAAATACGTAAAAACCACCTCAGCGAAGGGACGCAATAACTACCATTATAGAAGTATTTGGTTTGACCTGACCAGGATTCGAACTATGGCGGACGCTCTTACCTGTACACCGGAAAGCTGATTAAAGCTCATTATCTACTATTAATTTTCTGTTTCGTTGTTAGATCTTTACTTTATCCCTTATGCTGCACTGTTCTTGCCGCCACTGGTATAATCATCAGTTATTTTTCATAATGGGTATCGAACCCGAGACCGATGGACGTTCTCTACACCATACTCCAGCTCGTGGATGTCATGTGAAGAGGTTCATATTCCAGCCAAATGCTGGCGTCATGAATAAATGTCCTATTGCAGTGATGTACCTAACGGCGTCAACTGGTTAACCCCTTTCCAACGTGCATCAGATGACTTTTGAAAGTATTTTGACAAAAGTGGATATTGCTCATAGAGGGCACTTTCTCCGTTTGCTAGAATGTGTTCAACTATATTAAATAACAAGACGAATATTTTAAGCATGACTTTTGAAAGTATTTTGACAAAAGTGGATATTGCTCATAGAGGGCACTTTCTCTGTTTGCTGCAATGTGTTCAACTATATTAAAAAACAAGACGAATATTTTAAGCATGACTTTTGAAAGTATTTTGACAAAAGTGGATATTGCTCATAGAGGGCTTTTTCTCCATTTGCTGTAATGTGTTCAACTATATTAAATAACAAGACGAATATTTTAAGCATGTCTTTTGAAAGTATTTTGACAAAAGTGGATATTGCTCATAGAGGGCACTTTCTCTGTTTGCTGCAATGTGTTCAACTATATTAAATAACAAGACGAATATTTTAAGCATGTCTTTTGAAAGTATTTTGACAAAAGTGGATATTGCTCATAGAGGGCACTTTCTCTGTTTGCTGCAATGTGTTCAACTATATTAAAAAACAAGACGAATATTTTAAGCATGACTTTTGAAAGTATTTTGACAAAAGTGGATATTGCTCATAGAGGACACTTTCTCTGTTTGCTGCAATGTGTTCAACTATATTAAAAAACAAGACGAATATTTTAAGCATGACTTTTGAAAGTATTTTGACAAAAGTGGATATTGCTCACAGAGGGCACTTTCTCTGTTTGCTGCAATGTGTTCAACTTTATTAAAAAACAAGACGAATATTTATCACAGGTACATGGACAGTTCTGTTAGCTGACACATCATTCAAGTAATTCCACTTATGATATGCATGTATCGAATGGTGTCGTGGTTAAAATGTCTTGCTTTGCAACGAGAGACCAGGATTCGATACCCAGTCTGGTCTTACCAAATGCTTTTAACATGGTAGTCAGAGATGCCTTCATATTAGCTCATGGTAATGGGTGTACATGTAGCACTATGGTAGATTTATCGGTGTCCGGTTATTTAAGAGCGATGGTACTGATGAATCTAAAGTGAACGCCGTGGTGTAACTAACTGAAATACTGTTGAAAACGACGTTAAGCATCATTCAAACAAACAAGCACATTGACTATGGATTACTAGTAACAAGAGAGACTGATTGGTGTAATCTACTGGAAACGCAGTGCTGTAACTAAAATACTGTTGTAAACGGCTTAAAGCACCAGTAAGACAAACCAGACCATTGACTATGGGTTACTGGTAATAAGCGTGACTGACTGAGGGCGTGATTGAACGGATTGAAGGAGTCTTCAACACAGGGTAAATTTAACAGTTACCACCTTGCTTATAATACTGATCACTCTCCATGAAACGCCGTGCTGTAACTGATATACCTTTGAAAACGACGTAAGACGCCATTCAGACAATCAAGCCCTTGGTGTATGAATTACTAGTAACAAGAGAGACTGAGGGTGTGATTTAACTAAGTGAATGGCTCTTCAACACAGATGGATTTTAACAGTAACTACATTGCTTCTATCAACAATGTTCATTTGTGTTAATTTGTTAACGTTTATATTAGTTTACTTTACATGTAATCTGTATTTATCTTATACCTTTCCCACTTACAGCTAATGGCTTTGAAAACATGCAGGCAAAACTGTGGAAAATATGTCTAAATATAAGCATGATTATTATATATAGTTGAAAACATTGTGGCAATAAGAAAACATGCTCATTATGAAGAATTTCTCTTTTTGCAAAAATGATTTTCAAAAGTCGTCTGCTGTAGATGCGTTATCATGCGTCTGTGTGAAGAACGTGACTCAGAGATAAATGGCCGGCCTCATGGTTCAACGGTTCAAGCTTCGATTCCCGTGTGAGCGTTGAGGGCGCGTTAGACAGTTGTGACCTCCTAACACACTAGGAGCGTGAGTTGGATGAGTATGAAGGACGCACACACGCAGTATTATTTATATTTATAAAAAGTCGCCTCGATGGTTAGTCTAACAGCGTCCACATCGGATGAGATGAGTATGAAGGACGCACACACGCAGCATTATTTATGTATATAGAAAGCCGCCTCGATGGTTAGTGCAGCAGCGTCTATCTCGGGTGCGGGAGGTCGAGGGTTCTATCCCTGTCCGGATCATACCAAATAAAGTAAACATGGGAGTAACGACTTCCCTTCTCAATAAAATTTACCCAGAAGTACTGGTAACTTACCCAGGAAACGCCGTGATATAACCGAATCCTTGTTGAAAGCGGCGTAAAACAGCAAAGAAAATGTTTATCCAGATCGTAAGAACGTGTTTAACAATTGATACAAAATAGATAGGTTTAAACTAAGCAAATTGATTAACACTTCACCCAAATCCTTAACATGCTTCTATATTTCAACCGAAATTTAAGAACAATATGGACCACGTTTAGCCGGTTCATTTAAATGTCCACTAAACTTGTATAGTTTTAAGCAAATGCTACATCATGTAAATACAGTATTCACTATGAAAAAGGAATGCTGGAGTTAAAAAATAACATAATCGTTCGATTGATTGATTGTTTGGTGTTTTACGCCACTTTCAACATTGTTTCAGTTGTATCACGGTGTTTCCTTCGTGAGTAACCAATAACTACTGGTGCATTAATCCTGACACCAGTCAGTCGTTATACTAAACCCTCCATCCTGAGCGACAAGGAGGAAAGCCGTTACCACCATATTTTTAAATATTCTGTATGACCCGGCCAGGGATCGATTATGCGACCATCCACACCCGAGGCGCACGATCTACCACTACACCATCGAGTCGGTCAATGCAAACAAGGAATAAAAAAAATACATAAACGGACTGTGGTTATCAACTAGCTGTCTGCTGTAATGATGACAGCGTCCGTCTAAAGAGCAGGTAAGATTGATTTAAAAGGACGTAATGGCTCTTCGGATAGCGAGGATAGTACACATCGTGTGTTTATATCGTCATGAATGCCTGCATTCCTTTGGGATCAAGGAACATAAACAGATAAGGGTGAAAATAAACATGCGAAATAATTGATTAAACCGCGAAAAGGCGCGACTGTTAAAAAGGTAACCATTATTTAATTTGCCCGTTTAATCTGTATGGACAGTTTCCTGTTTTTGAACGTAAAGACACACGTTATCTTTAATCTATTTGGTAAATAACCGTCAAAAATTAGAACGCGGGCGTGAAATTTGTCGACAGATTCTTTGTTAGGTAAGAATATTTTTTACTGTCATCTTCTCTTCTTTCCCTCCCTCTGTCTCTGTCCTCTGTCTCTGTCTCTGTCTCTCTGTCTCTCTCTTCGTCTCTCTCTCTCTCTCTCCGTCTCTCTCTCTCTCTCTCTCATGTCTCTCTGTCTCCTCTCTCTGTCTCTCTCTGTCTCTCCTCTCTCTCAGCTTCTCTCTCTCTCTCTCTCTCTCTCTCTCTCTCTCTCTCTCTCTCTCTCTCTCTCTCTCTCTCTCTCTCTCTCTCTCTCTCTCTCTCTCTCTCTCTCTGTCTCTCCTCTCCCCCTCTCTCTTAATCTCTCTGTCTCTGTCTGTCTGTCTGTCTGTCTGTCTGTCTGTCTGTCTGTCTGTCTGTCTGTCTGTCTGTCTGTCTGTCTGTCTCTCTCTGTTCTCTCTCTCCGCCTCTCTCTCTTTCTCTCTGTCTCTCTCTGTCTCTCTCTCTCTCTCTGTCCCTCTCTGTCTCTCTCTCTCTATGTGTGTCTCTCTCTCTCTCTCTGTCTCTCTGTCTCTCTCTCTGTCTCTCTGTCTCTCTCTCTGTCTCTCTCTCTCTCTCTATGTCTCTCTCTCTCTCTCTCTGTCTGTCTGTCTGTCTGTCTCTCTCTCTCTCTCTCTCTCGCTCTCTCTCTCTCTCTCTGTCTTTATCTCTCTTACTTTCTTTATTATATTTTTACGCATAATACCTCATATTAAAAGTACCTATATAACAAATTGTAGTTGTAAACACACGTGAATGTCATTATTATCAAATATATAGCATTACACAAAGGTCAGGATCGGGTTAATATAGTCAAGTAATACTGAATTGATAAAACGTTCATCAATTTACACACATACTTTATTTTAAGTTATAACATTATTTGTGAATTATATAGACACTTTTAAAATTAGGCCTTGTGCGTAAAAAAGTTATTGTTGAATTCAAAGGTCAGGATCAGGTGAATATAGTCAAGTAATACGGATTGATAAAACGTTCATCAATTTACACATAATCTCGTTCGAGTAATACCATTATTTATGCCTTACAAACACATTAAAATTAGGTACATGTATTGTGTGTACAAAGATAATTATTGAATTCAAAGGTCAGAATCAGGCTAATATAGTCAAATTATATTTCATTCATAAATCGTTCAAAATTGGATGTGAGTTATATCATTCTTTATGCAATACAAAAGCATTATAATCAGACATTGTGCGCAAAAAAGTTATTATTGAATTCAAAGATCAAGGTCAGGTGAATATAATCAAGTAATACGGAATTGATATAAACGTTCATCAATTTACACATAATCTCGTGCGAGATATACCATTCTTTATGAGTTACAAACACATTAAAATCAGGTAGTGTATGTAAAAAGATAATAATTGAATTCAAAGGTCAGGATCAGGTTAATATTGTCAAGTTGTAATGAGTTGATAACACTTTTCTCAATTTACACACAATTTCGTGTGAGTTATATCATTCTTTTTGAGATATATAAACATTGTTGTGTGAGTTATACCATACTTCATTAGTTATATAGACATTTTTATATCAGTTCGTGTTTGTTAAGAGGTCATTATTTAATTCAAAGGTACGGATAAGGTTAATTTTCTCAAGTAATAATGAAGTCATAAAACGTTCATCAATGTTCATGAACTGTTTTGTGAGTTAAACCATTCTTTATGACTTACAGTAACACTTTATGAGGTAGTAAAGAGGTCCTTATTTAATTCAAATGTCAGAATCAGGTCAATATTGTCGGATAATACTGAACTGATGAACGTTCACACACGCAATCTCGTGTGTGTGAGTTATATCATACTTTATAAATATATAAACTTTGAAATCAAGTCTTGTGCGAAAACATGTCATTATTGAATTTAAAGGTCATAATCAGGTCAATATTGTCAAGTAGTACTGAATTGATGAACGTTCATCATGTTACGTACAATATCGTGTGTGTGAGTTATAGCAGGTTAAAATAGTGCAATAATAATGAATTGATAAAACATTCATCAATTTGCAAATACTCAATTTTGTGTATACCATACCTTATGATGTATACAGGAACTTTATGATAGAATGTATTGTGCGCTACGGAATCAGGTTTATTACAAAGAATGTCGATCCAAAATCAACATTATTCCCGATCAAATATCTTGACACCGGATTGACATCGGAATCGTCCGGAATATACTGTTAACAAATCTCCAAAATACACATGACATAGGTCTATGTACTTCTGTGACTTACATGATCATTATTACCATTCATCATCTTTATTTCACGGCAGGTTGAACAAATGGCCGAAGCAAATCCAACAAACCTGTCAGATGAAGATCCGACTAAGATGTGTGACCCTTGTTTATTCAGGAGTTTAAACACACAGGCAGGAACCTACTGTCATGTTTGTTCAGAATATCTATGTGATACGTGTGAAGCAGTCCATCGAAGTTCTAAAGCATTACGTGATCATGACCTTAAACCGTTTAAAGAGTCACACAGATTATCGATTAAACAAAAGGCACTGATTTCGTCAATTATGGCCTGTGACGTCCACCGTACAGAGACCCTTACACATATCTGTGTAAGTCATAACGTACCCATATGCAGTGCATGTAAATCAGCGAAACACAGAAAATGTAACACTAAGACTCTAAAGCAAGTCTCGAAAGAAGAAAAGATAAAGAGTGACGTTTTTCAATACACTGAGAATGTAAATACTTTATTATCCGAGATCAAAGACATTAAAGAGTCAAGGGAAAAAGAAAAAAAATTGATACGAGTATGCTCCAGAAAATGTATTGAAAACGTAAACAGAATGAAAAACAAAATTATTACTTGGGCCAAAAAGCTTACAAAGGAAATGGAAAACAAGATAAAAAGCAAACAAAATCAGCTTCTTGCTGAAATGGAAGGAGATATCAAAGCAGTAGTTGAGATCAGCAAACAAATGCATCATATCGTGAAATCGTTCGAAATCCTCGGAAGGGAAATTGAAGATGCGACATTTGTCCTCATGATGAAAGAGAAAGGCAACATTGAAGACGGAATAGAAATGAAAGACGACATACTGAAACATGTTAAGCCGGTAACGTTAGAGTTCCAGCAGTCTGACAAACTCGTGACCTTAATGTCAGCAATAACTTCAATGGGCATACTAGACATCAAAGAGAAACGGATCAGTAATACTGAAACTTTTGAATGCAAAGAACATCAGATTTGCTTCCAGGACATATCCTCTGCGACAAAGAAGATGACATTTGACACAGTATTCAGTATAGTCTCAGGGTGTACTTTTATGCCAGACGGGGAATTAGTCATTTGTGGTAACCGCAATAATTCCGTCAAAGTCTTAACATACGATTTTAAATTGAAGAACGAATTGAAGTTTGGATTACTTGTCTGGGATGTGGCGGTTGTGTCTAAGACCGAGGTCATTGTGACTGAACCAGATTCAAAATGTCTCCAGTTCTTAAATATTTCTAAGAACATTGAGAAGGGTAAACGTATTCCTGTCGGAATGAAAGTTTGGGGAATTGACTGTAAAAACGAAAAACTATATATCAGTTGTGACGGGAACGATATAAAGGGAGGAATGATGAAGGTTCTTACAATGGATGGTGTTACCGTGAACACCTTAACCATTAGTCTTGGATATCCTTCTTACTTGGCCGTGAACAGTTCCGGGGACAAAATCCTTGTCAGTATATCTGGATATGGTGTGATGTGTATGGATGACACGGGCAATACATTGTATACGTATTCTGACAGACATTGTAAAGCGAGCCGTGGTTTGCTGTTTGATTCCTATGATAACTTTATGGTGTGTGATGAAGATAACAATTATATACACGTAATGAAGAGTGACGGTACTCAACGCAGGCTTCTTCTTACCGTCGATGACGGGTTAAACAGGCCTCAATGTTTGACTTACAGACCCAGTGATAACACTCTTGTTATCGGACAGTGTTTTAGCCCCATCTCACTTCTGGCCTTTACAACTTGAACGGGACAAAACAGAAGAGATACATATATTTTATTTTTAACGTAAAGCATAAACAGCTCATCGTTGATAAACTATACATACATAAATGGTTAAGACAATCAAATAAGTGAAAAACAGTAGTTAATTAAGTATAATTCAGATGAATATTGTAAAAATAAATAAATATAGTCACACATATATACACATATATATATGCATATACACATATTCATACACACATATAAATATTTATATAATAATTTCAATTAGAAGTTAGTTTGCAAGACACTGGGACTGTACAAGGCTCGCACAGTAGATGTAATGCTTTTAAATATAGAGTTTTTTCATCTCAATTTTCATTGTCTGGTTTATTGACGCAGAGATACCAATCTGGTTATCGGACACTTTTATTACTTCACTTCTTGCCTAGATAGAATACTAGACCGTTCATTAATCCCAGTTTTTCTACAGATACACCTTTTCCCACATACAACACAATCTGCTTCTCACGACATTAAAACATGTAGGCAAACGTGTGATAAATCTTTGTAAATGAAAGTGCAATACTTTAGTTTAAATCGTCTGCTTTAGATGCGTTTTAAATTGGGAAAGGGTAAAGAGAAATTTGCTTATTGAACCATCTGAGATATTATATCCACGTCAACAAAACTTCAAAAGTCGTCTGCTGAAGAAGCATCAGCAATCGTCATAATGTCTGGAAGCGTTTAAACAACCCTTATCCCGCTCTCCGTGAACTGTTACTTATCAGGCTATACTTGATTTGAATAAACATTTACAAACAATGTAAGACCAGCCCACACATTCATGGAGTCTAATGATGGTTTACAGTATTTGCTTCGCATTCATGAAATGTTGAACACGTATGTTCAATAGATATGCAAGATGTAAACAAATCAAGAGCGGTGATATCAATGTAAAAGTTCAGTGAGATAAGCTTTACAAGGACCACGTCAGGCGAAAACAAGCCTTGAAGCATATATATATATATAATTACATATATAATGAAAATTCGGATATGCCTGTGTATCCCCATTTAAAATGTGGTAAATCTATGTCCGATAGCAATGAGAATATGAGCCGAACAGCCTATTTATTGTTTCCGTAACTATGTATTAGTAGTAAATAAAATGTAGAAAATGCACAATGTACTTATGGATATACGGTGCGGTACCACTTTGTATTACACATACACATTAATATATACTCTTTTTGATGTATTTGTGTTGTGTATAATTCATGAAATGTTATACACATATGATCAATATATATACAAGAACTTAACAAAAGTCATAAACGGTCATATCGATTTCAGAAATTCAGCAAGGGTTAGTGTTACATGGCCCCGTGAGCAGAAAATTAATCTAATAGCAAACAGTGACAAATCTCTTCTGTAATTTTGGGTCAACGGTCAAGGTCGGCAGGAACTAATGTATGTACGCTACACACTGTCCTCCCAAGATGGGAGTGCCACTTTCAACAATTATTCAATCATTGCACGGCGTTTCATTTGTAAGCTACCAGTATTACAGGTTTATTGATCCTGACACAACAATTCATTCGTAATGCCTTACCTCTCATGAGCTCCAAGGAGGGCAGCCATTTTTTACTACCATTATTAAAGTATTTGGTATGACGCGGCCAGGGACCGAACAAGCGACTTCAGCACACGAGGCGAAGGCTCTACCTCTACATCAACGAGGTGGTCGAAATGATATAGGTAAAACGACCTTGACAGGGTTGGAGTCGAAGGGCAGACAGACAATGTGGAAACCTATAATGCATCAGTGAAAGAAATAAAGTTTATTTTTACCCTTTCTTTTCCCACTTACAACGAATATTTAAAAACATTTTAGGCAATTAACTGGAACCTTGCTACGAACGAAATCGTGATTTAACACTCAATCAATATGATTATATTTGTAGAGATTTATCCAATGATAACATTATACCACAAATTTTTGGTATCAGACAAGCTAATTCAGAGGAGAATAATTTATAAAAATGGGTAAATTTCACCCTTTCTGATGACGCAGCAAATTCTGCGTAGAAAATAAATATACTCGCAATTTCTTTATTTGCCACAATATATCCAAAAGTCATTTGCTGCAGAGGCAACACAAATGGGTCTATGTGTGGGTAAGGGTAAAGGTTTATTTTTCTGAATAGTTCAGAATAGCATAGAAAACAAACAATTGTGGCAAAAGGCTTTCAAAGGTTGTTTGCTCAGTAGTAATATTTTTGAATTGAGATAAGGGTTGATAACTTCTGTACTACTTTTCGAGTGGTAAATCGTATCATTTTAAGGAATACACGACTCTGAGAAATATCTGTTAACTTTGAGGGCAGTTGCCGAGGCAACCGCCCACCCCAAAAAACCTATATTCGCAAATTTTGCATTCATAAAATAATGGTACTTAACCAGTTTGATTATAGGAAATAAGTAAATGACAGTTCAACGGAGGGACGCTACTACTGCCGTTACAAAACCATTGTTCTGACCCGACTATGGCAGACGCTCTTACCAGTACACCACAAATCCGATTAGAACATATATATACTGTTAATTCAAATGGAGTTGTTGTAACTTTGTAGTATTATCCCGTATCCTGCTGAAACCATGCCGTCACTGGTATAGTCATCTTTAATAGTTCGTGTCTTTTTACATCTGATTGGGCATGTCTGCTCTTAAGAAACATTGAATACAGAACAATGTAGACTAAACTTGAACTACATATACATGTATGTGCAAGTGCTCTTGATCTACATTGTTTGGAACTATTGTTAACATTTGCACCTTGTTGGCGAGAAAAACAAGGGTTTAAATGTATGTAACGTAGGATAAACCAGTCAAGACAGATAATCAGATATTACCATTGAATACAGAACAATGTAAATCGAAATTAGACTACATATATGTGTATGTGCAAACACTCTTGGTATACTTTGTTTGGAACTATTTGAAATATATGCATATTGTTGATGTGTCAAACACGATTTAAATGTGTGTAAAGATAGATAAGCCAGTTAAGATAAATAATCAGATATGACATTGTATACAGATTAGTGAAGATCAACATTAAAGTACATACGTATACATGTATCAGCAAACAATTTTTGATCTGCACAGCTTGCAACTCTTGGTAACAAATGCATATTGAATCAAGGCCATAATACCAGTTTTATAAATCTGAAGTTATATTGATTTTTACCCTACTTGCAGACGCATTTTGACGCATCTGTAGCAAATGATTTTTTAAAACATTATGGGAAAAAAGGAGGAATTGCTTATAATGAGCAGTTTTTCCAATTGCCACACCCTATTCAATACTTATACTTTCAAGTTTAGAGATTTACCATTTGTTTGTCAAGATGTTTACAAATGTGTCTGTATTTGGGAAAGGGTAAAACACCTTCATACCATTTCCAACCGTTTAACCTTTCCAGAGGCTTAAATATTGAGGACAGAAACAATAACGATTTTATTATTAAATTAAACCTAATGTAAGGGGGAGCTTAACAGGAATCGTCTCAGTCAGAAGATTTTATTCAGTAACTACGATATCAGGTTTTACATAAAGAATTAAAATGCATAGGCTCCATTATATGACACGTTTAGCTACGACTGGCATTCATATATGAATGGGTCAAACAAGGATCTTCGGATATGGAACTCGCCCTTTATCTGGAGTTCTGCTTTTAATGAATGTAAGAATTCGGTTTCCGTTCGTCTGCGAGCCTCTTTAATTATAGTATTGATTGGGTCGAATGTCGACATTCTAGTCATAATTCAAACCTATTTTCTGACCAAAATCGTATCGCCTCGTTGTTGTAGTGATAGAGCCACGGGTTCGAGAGATCGCATGGTCGGTCCCTGGCGTGTCATACCAAATACTTTTAAAAATAATATAATTGGCTGCCCTACTTCACGTTCAGGGTTGCGGGTTTATCATAACTACTGACTGGCTGGTGTCAGGATAAACGGATCCATAATACTGGTAACTTACCCAGGAAATGCCGTGATATAACTGAACAATTATTGAGAGCGGCGTAAAACACCAAACAATCAATCAATCATACTTACCACAATCAAATCGCTCTACTATTTTACTCTGACTCATTTACCTGCGAACGCTAGGCATACCATATGGTTATTGCGCGGGTGCATCAGCACCAGTACATATATTAGTTGTGAAAAAAACTATCACTGGTGCAATGGGCTTGCGCATGCGACCTGTTAATCGTCTTGATCGCGCATGCGCCGTATTTTACCGTCAGCTCTCGAATATTTCCGTAGCAGTTAGTCACTAGACTGGTTTTCGTTCGAGTGATTAAGATTAGTGAACCAGTCTATTTATATGCGAGTAGGTTTTTTTAAATTAAAATGTAAATTAAAACCATTGTTTTTTAATGACACACACCGCTGCCACCATTTGTAACGTGTACGATCGTTAAGCCATCGCGGGTCACCAATCCAGGCACTAACCGCGATTAACCTTGCTTAACTTTACCCAAAGGTCAACCACTCTACCAACGTCTTTATAATAGCCGGCTTCCATAGTAAGGCTGTAGAAGTGGTATTTATACATAAACCAATACCCTGTTTCCGTTTCATTACGAAATGGGATCATTTTCATGAATGCGAAGTTATTGTGCTAAATTTTGCGATTTTAAGAATATATTAAGGGTAAAAAAGGACGTACATGCGCAGACAAATGTTTACAATAATTTTGGGAGATCGAGGTCAACACGTTGGAAAAAAGTACTCTTGTTTTCGTTTTACGTATTTAACTGAAAAACTATTGTTATCATATATTTATATCATATATTTAAAGGCGGGTTTCGTGTTTTTCGAATCAAACAGTATTTTTCAAGCCATAAAATGCTGATTCCCGCGCCAATTGCTGCATCTTGCAGCAACTCTTGTTATATAAATATTTGTGTTGTGTTTATTCAATGTAGAACGATAAAATAGTGGATACGATATTTTGTAGTCGCTAAAATTGGTTAAGGGTGCATACAAACATGTAAAATATTGATTAAACCCGATACAGCCTGACAAGAGTTCATTTTGAGTAGCTATATTTCACAGACGTTTTGATCTGGTTTCCTATCTTTACTTAACTGGGATAAACGAAACGGGAAACCTTTATCAAAGGGGTCTGTACAAGAGAACGTTGATGCAAGGCATCAATGTCGCCGGAAAAGACTGCATTGATTTATTGTTTAACACACATTTATTCTTGACTTTCATTAGTCTAAACATACACATATGTTTTCATAAGGACTAATTCCAGGATTTTTGAAATTCCACATAGATCTACACATTTCAGGATTTCTTTTGGTCAGGATTTTGGATGTTTTGTATTTGTCAATAAAACCACAACAAATTAATACATTTTGGGATTTAAATCTACATGCAATAAAAAGCTATTAAACCCTTTCCATGTCTGAAGCAACAATGAAAACCTTTAAACGCTTAAAACATTGAGAAAACGGTTAAATTGCTGAAGACATGAACTTCCTCCTTTTTAATAATAATTATTTCACAAGTAGACCACACTTGTAACAATATATCAGCTAAATTGTTTATCTAAATCGTTGATGCATACAATATATGTGGCAAGTATGAAATTAATTGGGTGCGAAAGAGCAGATTTTCTTTATTTCTAAATCTATTGTTTATCAGAGTTTGTTCTTCTCTTAATTTGTTTCAAGCCAAATAAACATTTAGTATCACATATATTTAATCATTTAAGTGTGTAATATTAGCTATCTATCTGTAATAAGGTGTTTGAGCATTCTTTCGAAATGTTGACCCTCGTGTCAGGCTTCATCGAGTCGTAGTGTCAGACATCGAAGAAAGTGAATAAAAAAATCAGGCAAAGCTTTAGTGTATGTTTTATTCCACTGCATTCGAGAGAAAAAAGCATTTCTATATTATCTTTCTTTCTCCTATATTCGACACATGCACTCGTTTCGTGACGTTTAAGAAATCAATTTGTCGTGCGACATTTTTTGTCTGCATAACCAAGTCACTTTTCTAAGTTTACATTTTACTTCCGGTTATTTCGCTTTGTTTACATTTTGGCAATATGAAACTAGGTCACGATCTGAGAAAAAGGCGTTTCGACGTTCACGACCGATAAACAGGCTTATATTTGAGACATATTTTAACAAATTATTTCTTATTTTCGTTTCTTTTACCAGTTTACGTTGAGACTTATCTATTAAAAGGAGAATTCGACGTGATTTTTCATATCGATAGTCTATTGCAAGCAGGTGCGCGTATGTAAACAAATTATAGACTGTGCGACGTAAAGGTTTGTAGTTACCGCCTTTTGATTACATAGTTTATGAAAATAAAGTATCGCAGTCTAGCTAATAGGGATCGTTTTGTCTTCGTAAATAAAACACAAAAACGTAAATGCCAGTCAAAATAAAGAAACTGCACATACTTAAAACATCGGAATATTTATTTCATTTTAGATGTGTCATAACTTAGTGTTTTTAAACAAACGCAATTGTAATATGTTCAAGACATTTAAAAAGAAAAATTTAATAATAACCCCCCTCCCATGTCATTTCCGAAAACCTATTAAAAATAGAAGTCGCGGGCTTCTGCCCGGCGACTAATAATGAACACTCGAATAAGCCTGTGCTTACACATTTACATTTGGGTTAATGTATGTGCGATAGCATTGAGAATATGGCCCAAACAAGCTATTTATAATGTATTAGTCAATAAAAAGTAGAAAATTCACAATGCGATGAACTTATCGATTTTCATCTTGATCTGGTTTATTTGCGTATGATTTATGAAATGTTATACTAATATGAGCAATAGATATACAAGAACTTAACAAAAGTCAACACAGGTAATATCAATTTCAGAAATTCAGCAGGGTGAGCGTTACATGGCCCCGTCAGGAGACAAAGAATCGTACAGCATAATACAAACAGTTAAGACTCGGAAAAAATCGTTTAATTTGGTAAATCTTGATGCGATAAGCATATAAAATATATCTTCATTAATTGGGGGTCATCGTCAAGGGCAGAGTGACCTAATGTGTGTTACGTTACACGCTGTCCTCTCAAGATGTTCATGCCTACCGAATTGGTAACTGTAACTGTAAGCGAAATGGTATAGGTTTGGTTTTGTATTATTGGGGTTTTACGCCGCTTTCATCAATTATTCAGTCATAGCACGGCGTTTTTGTGTAAGTTACCAGTACTACAGTTCAATTGATACTGACACCAACCAGTCAGCCTTAATGCCTAACAACCCCTCATGAACGCCAAGGAGGGCAACCATTACTACCATTATTAAAATATTTGGTATGATATGGCAGGGTATCGAACACGCGACCCTCAGCACCCGAGGTGAACGCTCTACCACTACACCGTCCAGGCGGTACGATTTTGTTAAGGATGAGGGTTTGAATTGTGAACATGATATGTACTTTCGACCCGATCCATACTATGCTTATAGAATGCATGAGGTCGCATGTT
>JASEVX010000013.1:35562846-35577265 GCA_031761405.1 Serripes groenlandicus | reverse complement strand
CCATACATAATATGTGTTTGAGGAGATGCAACAAGATACTCCTTTTAGTCTGGCACTCAAATATAATCTTTATTGCACATGGACTAAGCATAACACGTTGTTGGACTATTACATGTATTTTAAGAAGTAATATGCTAATTAATAGACATGCTTATTGCTGAATCCCACTTGATTTCACGTGTGATTTTCGCTAAAATTAGCTTGCACTTAACGTTTTTCTCCTACAAACAACTTTTATTTGCTCATCTATGACTATAATAATTGCAAAATACACAAAATCTAGTGCGCAAAAAATTAATATCACTATCCCACATGACGAGGCGTTTTGACACAGACGAATTTTGCAACAATGTTTTCAACTCTTTGCAATTAATATATCTTCATGTGTAGACCAATGTAGATCAAAATTAGATTGTACGTGCTGAACCATGCTTATAATAATTTCAAAATTCACAATTAAGATTAATTAACCCTTTCCCAACTGTATACTACTTTTTACGCAAACGATTTTTGAAAACAAATAGTGGCAATAATTAGCATTTTCTCATTTTGCCACAATGGTTTTTTTAAACTCTATGTAAAAAATATGTTTTCCTTATTAGAAAAATACAGATCAAGATTATAATGTATAGGCTGATCTATGTATATCATAACTGAACATTCATATAATATAGTTGCACACCAAGGTAAGATTAAACAACCTTTTCCTACATGCAGACGAATGTTGATGTAGACGACTTTTGAAAATATTGTGATTAAAGGAGAGAAATTGCTCATAATAAGTATTTTTTCTTCTATTTCCACAATGATTTCTGACTCTATATTATACATATGATTGTATTTATAAAACAATGTAGATCAAGATTAGACAGGTTGATACTTGACTATGATTAATTGAAAAACGTTGAAATGCGTGCCCATGCTGATCTATGTCTATCATAATTTAAAATTTTATAAAAGGTTATGCACACCAATTTAAGATTAAATTACCTTTCCCACATAGGGACGAATTCTGACACAGATGTCTTTTTAAAACATATTAACAAAAGAAGATATTGTTCATAAAGAGAAATTTCTCCATTTGCCACAATGTTCTCTTACTCTATGTAATAAATATGCTTTCATTTGTAGAAGAAGACAGATCAAAATTAGACAAGCTGTCCTTGACTATGATACATGTAATTGAAAAAGGTTGAAAATCACGCCCATGCTGATCTATGTCTATGGTGATAACTGCATGTTTCCTACAAAGTCGTACATACAAGGATATTTTTTATTAACCCTTTCCAACCTGCAGTCGAATTATGACGCAGACGATATTGGCAAATGAAGAGGTTGCTCATAATGAGACTTTTAACCATTTGCAACAATGTTTTATAACTGTATGTAATACATATGTTTAAATGTTTTCATGTATAGAACAATGTAGATCAAGATGAGACAGACAGTCTATGCTAGTTTAGTAAAATGAAATTCGTGCTTGCCAAAGATCTGCCCTGCATTGACCACAGATTAGTAACATAACTTTATAAGAAACGCCAGTATACACTTGGAAAACCTGGCGGATCTTTATTAATATTGAGCACAGCTCGTTTCTTGCGGGAAACGTCCTTTGCACGTTCTGAGGTAGTGCAACATTTTACTATGGCCCAGCTCGTGAAATTCCAAGTAAAATTACATAGAACAAAGCCGGGAACCATGACCGACAATTATCCACATCCGGTGACGTCATTTTCAGCTGGTACCGGAAATAACTAGAACAACTGTACTGTTTACAGTAAAGGCTGACAACCATAACTTATTCGGCTGCCACTTTCTGTGCTTCAGGTAAGAATTTATATCGCTCTCGTTTCCCATGTGAATTAGCGATTGGTTGGATTCATTGACGTATGTTCTGTCAATATAATATTTTGGTTTCACTGTCTGATCTAAGATGCTCTTTATGGTATTTTTTTCACCCTCAATGCTACGCAGACTTCGCTAAAGTCGTATGTTCTTCTGACAAAAACTCCTTCGGACTTTCAAAGATCAATGCAATAATTGACTGAACATAGCGATTACACGAAACACCCTGTGACCCAAATCAGAGGCATGTATCTATTCTCTACCCAAATACACCACCACAGAGTTGAATCAAAGGGACGTGCTCCTGTATGTCTAAATTTATGCATAGTGTCATATTCTGTTCTAGATCACACAGGAGCACCTCCCTGTGGACTCGCTTTGGGGATTTTTTCTAAAAATGCAAATGGTTAAAATTTTGAAATCATTACCTCCATACCCCATTCAGAATTATATGCGACCACTACTGTTACAGAACATGAAACTATCCTACACTAGTAGATCAGTTGTTTGGGTTGACCATCCTTTGAAAGATACTTGTAGTAGAAAAGAAGTTGTTTCCCTTAATATCTCGAAGTATGTATAATCTAAATTTCAGCTCTCCACATTTAAAACTGTAGGCTAAGATAGAAAAAAAATGGTTTGTGTTCTTGAAACGCGGGTTTTTGCTAGCTGCATAGCAACGGCTATCTTTGAAAGGCTACCATTTGGAAACAAAGACCTACATAAAAATAAACGTAATGGATACGTTTTTTCTAAATATCTCGAAGTATCTTTAACCGAAGTTTGAGCTCTCCGCATTCAAAACTGTAGGAGAAGATAGAAAAATGGTTTGGGTTCTTAAAACCCGGTTTTCTGCTAGCTGCATAGCAACGGCTATCTTTGAAAGGAAACCATTTGGAAATAATGGCCTAAATCAAAATTCGTAACGGATACGTTTTTTCTAAATATATCGAAGTATCTATAACCGAAGTTACAGCTCTGCACATTCAAAACTGTAGGAGAAGATAGAACAAATGGTTTGGAGACTTAAAACATGTTTTTTTGGCTATCTGCATAGCAACGGGTGGGTTCTTAGCAACGAAACTCAAACGCGCACACCCTGAGCCGCTATGGCACCTGTTCACCAAGTGTCATTGGAATCGGCACGTCGGTTTGGGCTGTGGAGCGTCGCCTTACAAATATTTGGACAGAAAACGTGGTTTTTTGCTAGCTGCATAGCAACGGTTGCGTCCTTAGCAACGAAACTTAAACGCGCACAACCTGAACTCATTTGGCACCTATTCACCAAGTTTCATCGGCACTTTGGTTTGGAAAAGCCGGTTTGGAACATATTTTGCAAACTTTCGGCTGTAGCTTGGTAACTGGAGGTCGGAGGTCAATCACTTAAAATAACTTTTTGTAGCTCTTGAAAGGCTCTATGAGATGGTGCCATAAAAACGACTGTAAAAAGACCCTATCTTTCAAAGGCTACCATTTGAAAACAAAGGCCTAAATCAAAAATCGTTAGAGATACGTTTTTTTAAATATGTCGAAGTATTTATAACCGAAATTTCAGCTCTCTACATTCAAAACTGTAGGAGAAGATAGAAAAATGATTTGGGTTCTTAAAACGCGATTTTTTTGGTAGCTGCATAGCAACGGCTATCTTTGAAAGGCTACCATTTGAAAATAAAGGCCTTATTAAAAACATGTGTATCAAACCGTTCAAATAAGGACGCACGTCAAGTGGGGACGTCCCCAGTTGGACCAGTTGGATCAATCCTTTAAAACAGAGTTTTATCGTCTTCCTTGTATTTCCCGGTGTTTTTCAGGCGAAATCATTGCTTAGTATAATATGTCCTCAATTGATCGTATTGTATTGGACCAGAGTGTGTTTTCCATTTCAACCCGCACTAGCGCCTATACACACAGGTCCGCAGTTGCGCGATTTTGTACGGACAATGTATAAAGTTAAAAATAGATCACGATGGCCAAATTGACGGGAAAATATTGTTAAACCTCCGGAGTCCGCATTTTTACTTTGAGCAAGTTGAAACTTGATTAGAATCTTTTATCTTGATAATATCTAGTCCATGTTTGAGTAATAGTTCATATTAGGTAAAAAGAAAAGGCACTAGGCTAAATGAAGGAAAATTGTGTTTAACCTTTTGCTCATATATAGTCGCTTCCTCACGCATCTGCAGCGGAACGCTTTTTGAAAACATTTTGAGTCATAGGTTATCCATTCAATTATAGAGATTTTCTATTATTTGACAAAATATGTTCAAAATCGTCCGCTGCAGAATTGTCAAAATAATTGCCTTAATGTGTTTTGCATTATAAATCGCATTGCATAATTCAAGTGAGCAATCTATGGCTACTATTGCCCTCTTGTATTATAGTTGCTTGTCTGATCCAAAGAAAACATAATAGGAGTCTTACTTCAGTGATGCTCTACTTAATTTGATAAAGCCGTATACAAAATCATTGCAACCAGGCGTCATCACGAAAGGGTGCATTGAACTTTTAGCTACAAATGACAACGCCTACCGTTCCACAGGACCAATTTCATTTTGACTTCATAGAAATGTTCCTTTGTTGGTTCCTTTTCAAGATTATTGAAAGTTTTACATCAATAATCTGCTTGTCCAATTCCAAGATAAATTTAGTAGATTTGATTTATAAGGGTTTAACGCCGCTTTCAACATTATTTCAGTTATATCGCGGCGACAGTTCACTTATCCATGATCCCTGGGTAAACAAACCAGTACTAGGCTAGAAAATGTGCCTTGCCCAAGGGCACTCCACCATGACCGTTGTGCCGGAGATCGAACCCGGAACACCCGTTCGAAATCCCCGACGCTAACCACTTGACCACAGCGGATTATTTAAGTGACACTCTATAAACATCGTTCGAGCTATATTGATTTCGTTGAAAAACAGGGAAGTTCGGCTGCAAACGGCCAAACGACAAAACTTCATAATTCCATTCATATAAAAGTTCTTGTTAGATTTCAAGATGCAAATGACCTAATTACTATTTAAAGCCTATAAATGTGCAAGGATTCTCGTGCTCTCCAAAAATGGACCTTCACAAAGTGGAGACGTTATAGTGAATCCTTGCACATAATGCTGTCTATGGGCAGTATCAGACGTAGATAATGTCCCTGGCAGTATTAAAATAACTACATTGTATATATAAACATTCATACGCCTCGCAAACGTTCAAGGGTAGCCCGATCCTAGGTTGTTGTGGCATTTGATGGTAGAAGAAACTCTCCTCTATCAAACCATACCATTGGTTCGGCTTAGATCACTATATTCAAGAAAAAGACCAGGGCCCATTCACATACGGTCTCACACAAGTGCTAATTAACTTTAGTGTAAATCACATCGCATTGCAAATCTTCATATAAACAGACAGACATCGGACAGACAAACGCACGCAAACACACACATTCTTGTAGAACCGACTAATTGGGGAACTATCTTCTTAACAACGGCTCTCTTTGAAAGGCTATCATTTGAAAACAAAGGCCTAAATCAAAAATCGTAACTGATACGTTTTTTATAAATATCTTCAAGTATACCTAACTGACGTTTTAGCTCTCCACATTCAAAACTGTAGATGAAGATAGAAAAATGGTTTTGGTTCTTAAAACGCGTTGTTTTGCTAGCTGCTCTTCAACGGCTATCGTTGGAAGGCTACCATTTAGAAACAAAGGCCTAAATCAAAAATCGTAACGGATATGTTTTTTCTAAATATCTCGAAGTATCTATAACCGAAGTTTCAGCTCTCCACATTCAGAACTGTAGGAAAAGATATAAAAATGTTTTTTGTTCTTAAAACCCTTTTTTTGCTAGCTGAATAAGAACGGCTATTTTGAATGGATACCATTTGGAAACAAAGGCCTAAATCAAAAATCGTAACGGATACGTTTTTTCTAAATTTCTCGAAGTATCTCTAACCGAAGTATCAGCTCTCCACATTCAAAACCGTAGGAGGAGATAGAGAAATGGTTTGGGTTCTTACAACGCGGTCGTTTGGTAGTTGCATAGCAACGGCTATATTTGAAAGGCTACCATTTGGAAACAAAAGCCTAAATCAAAAATTGTAACTGATACTTTTTTCTTAAATATATAGAAGTATCTATAACCGAATTTTCAGCTCTGCACATTTAAAACTGTAGGAGGAGATAGACAAATGGTTTGGGGTCTTAAAACACGTTTTTTTGTTATCTTCATAGCAACGGGTAAGTCCTTAGCAACGAAACTCAAACGCGCACACCCTGAAACCCTATGGCACCTGTTCAGGAATTTTCATCGGAATCGATCCGTCAACTTTGGCTGTGGAGCGTCGCTTTACAAACATTTGGACAGAAAACACTGTTTTCACTAGCTGCATAGCAACGGTTGGGTCCTGAGCAACGAAACTTAAACGCGCATTTGGCACCTGTTCACCAAGTTCCATTGGGATTGGCCGTTCGGTTTTGAAAATAAATTTTGGAAAATCCTGACAATAAGGTATACCTAGCGAATCCCAACAGAGAGACGGAAAAGCCTTACAATAAGGGATACCTAGCCTTGCGAATCCCAACACACACACAGACAGACGGAAAAGCCTGACAATAAGGGATACCTAGCCTAGCGAATCCCAACAGATGGAAAAGCCTGACAATAAGGAATACATAGCCTAGCGAATCCCAACAGACGGGAAAACCCGAAAATAAGGGATACCTAGCCTAGCGAATCCCAACAAGCCGGTAGGCGACGTGGAATTCGCCTTTGCATATATATACATATGAAGAACAAGTCTGATAGGGTCACTATTGCGGTGACTTGGTGAACACTGGTGAAAAGTGTGCAGCTTGTAAAAACAATCTCACCAACCATCTTGTATTACCATGCAAAGACACACCCGTATACACCGAACCGTTTCACCTTGGTATATTTTGCAAACTTCCGGCTGTAACTCGGAAACCCTAGGTCGGAGGTCAATGACGTAAAACTCTTTTTTGTAGCCCTTGAATAACTCTATGCGATTATGCAATAAAATTATCGAATACTATTACTGCAGCGCTAATGGCGATTAAAGTAAAGAAATGTCTGTAAAAATACCCTATCTTTGAAAGGCTACCATTTGTAAACAAAGGTGTAAATCAAAAATCGTAACGTATAGATTTTTTTTTAAATATCTGGAAGTATCTATAACTGAATTTCAGCTCTCTACAATTAAAACTGTAGGAGAAGATAGAAAAATGATTAGGGTCCATAAAACGCTTTTATTTGCTAGCTGCATAGCAATAGCTGTGTTTGAAAGGCTACGATTTGAAAACAAAGGCCTAAATCAAAAATCGTAAAGAATTCGTTTTTTTCTAAATATCTTGAAGTATCTATAACCGAAGTTTCATCTCTCCACATTCAACACTGTAGGAAAACATGGAAAAAAGGTTTTTGTTCTTAAAACGCGCTTTTTTGCTAGCTGCATAGCAATGGATGGGTCCTTAGCAACGAAACTCAAACGCGCACATCCTGAGCTTATTTAGCACCTGTTCACCAAGTTTCATTGGAATAGATATGTCAGTTTTGGCTGTAGAGCTGTGCTTTACAAATATTTGGACAGACTGACAGACACACACACACACACACACACACACATACACACACACACACACACACACACACACACACACAGACACACACACACACGCACACACACAGACAGACGGAAAAGCCTGACAATAAGGGATACTTATTCTAGAGAATCCCAACAGACGGAAAAGCCTGACAATAAGGGATACCTAGCCTAGCGAATCCCAACAGACAGACGGAAAACCCTGACAATAAGGGATACCTAGCCTAGCAAATCCCAGCAAGCCGGTCGGCGACGTGGGATTCGCCTTGGTTATTTTTGGCTTTGCATATAATTATGGTTACTGTATACTGCACTTCCTCTCAATGTGCTTTACCATTGTATGAAGTATTATTAGATTCCATCAGAACGAGCAATGGGTCCTAAATTTCCATTGTTATCCAAGAAAAACGATTTAATGCTTTTTAAGACTTTATGGCGAGGTGATTAACCTTGGTAAAATAATACTAAATCTAGTTACAACCGTTTCACGCCAAGCCCTCGAAAATATGTTTATGATATGCTTCAGAGGCCGTCGAAAAAAAACGGACACTACAAACATACATATACAGTACATACCGAGTTGACCCGGATTCATTCGCCTGTATTTATAGATAAAAACGTGGATCTTATTAATATATGCGACCAGTGTAACATTCAATTCTTACCCCCATTAAAAACTGACTTGAAAACCGAATCCTGACAACATTTAAACATATATCTAAACAAGTATAATCTAGAGGTAATTTGCCAGGTCAATCCCGGTTCGGACTAATAACTTCACCGTGGGAGGTAACGAATCCGTGTCAACTCGGCCTCGAACCTATAACTTCACTGTGGTAGGTAACATGATCACTAGATTATAAAGGTTTTTTTACGAAATGTGTTGTATGAATCATTTAACACCATGAGCGAGGTCCAAATTACTTTTGCGTGTATAACTGTCCGTCAGTACGTCCGTGAATACGTCCGTCTTCATACTTCTCATGACGATTTGACTAATGACGAGATGACCACAACAGTCTTATGGGTCACAGGGTCAAAGGTAAAATCGGTTTCTGCTCAATATATCAATGTCTCCTTTGATCCGGAGTCTTCAAAGTTCACAGGCTGATTAGCCTATGTGACCAGACGACCTCACGACTCTGAATTTGCGGAGACATGTGCTTCTGTCTTAAACTCACCTTCTATTTTGATAATTACAGAGATGTTAGTGTGGAACAAACAATATTAATCATTGATACAATGTGTACAGTGCTTGCGATACGTAGAGGTAGACAGCTATGAGTTGTTCAACGAAAACAATACATTATGGACTCTGTGTAATGTATAGACCCAGATCAGCCTGCGGCCGACACATTCCGTCACAGGGGGATAGAGGTATAGAGTAATGATTTCTGAAACAGAAAAGCCATAGGAGGCGAAAAGTGTTTGTCCGGGTTAGCCTGCGCTGCATACTTGTGCTTATCAAATTTTCATTTTCCAAAATTAACATACTAAGTGTAAAAAAATTAGAAGTGTGAACCATCTTTCCCTCCTGGTTTGAACCATTCTTTGTGATTTCTTTCGTTGTTTTAATTTGATCGTTAACGTGTTATGGACACAAGTCCTTTACATACATATTTAGGTTTGAACACTTTTCGAGTTCTGAGAATAAAATTGCAACGACCCAACAGGGAAGTGATTTATATTCATGTAAAATGTGCTGAACTCCAGAAAATAGATATTTCAGTCAAAGTTTTAATTTGTTCAAAAGTTGTCTTGAAATATTAGAATCATAATTCTTGGATAAAATAAGAGTAATCATTTTCACTTTCCAGTATCATAAACATCTAAATATTGATCGTGCGCTTCAGTTTTCCTGGGTAAACATACCAATAAGCTAAATTGTGTACATTTTCATGACTTTCAATTGACTTTTAATTGACTGTTTTTCAACTTTTACTGCCAAAATAGTTTTGAACTTCTTACTACCTACTTTGTTGTCACTATTAGCAATATTTGCAGAAGTTTCAACATTTCAAATTTTTGAACGCCATCTGGAGTTCAGCACCTTTGATAGTAATTCCTGCGGACTACCAGTGCTGATAAGCCAAGGCTGATCAATTCATAGCGAAATTTTGACCGTAATAAAGACAATATAAGTATTTTCTGCCAAATAATCTTGAAATTCATCAAGCTCTTTGGAAGTTTTTGTTATCGAATTATCAATTCCTAAATTAACATACTAAGTGTAAAAAGTTTAGAAGTGTAAACCATCTTTCCCCTCTGGTTTGAGCCATTCTTTGTAATTTCTTTCATTGTCTTAATTTGATCATAAACGTGTTATGGAAAATAGTCCTTTACATACATATACTTATTTAGGTTTTAACACATACAATTTCAACGACTCAAAAGCGAACGTGATTTATTGTAATGTTAATGGTAATCGCTGATTACCAGTGCTGATAAGCCAGGGCTGATAGATTCATAACAAATCGCAAATGCCAAGACGTATCCGTCTACACCCAACCGTTTCGCCTTGGTATATTTTGCAAACGTCCGGCTCTAGCTCGGAAACACGAGATCGGAGGTAAATCACGTAAACGAACTTGTTGTAGCTCTTCAATAGCTCTATCAGATGGTGCAATGAAATTTCTATCGAATACTACCACTGCAGCGCTAAGCGCGATTGAAGTCAAAAACGACTGTAAATAGATACCCTATCTTTGAAAGGCTACCATTTAACAATAAAGGCCTAAATCAAAAATCGTAACGGATAGATTTTTTCTATATATCTTGAAGTATCTATAACCAACGTTTCGGCATCATATTAAACACAGTAGAAGAACATAGAAAAATGTTTTTTGTTCTTAAAACACGCTTTTTTGCTAGCTGCATAGCAACGGTTGGGTCCTTAGCAACGAAACTCATACGCGCACAACCTGAGCTCATTTGGCACCTGTTCAGCAAATTTCATTGGAGACGATCCGTCAGTTTTTGCTGTAGAGCTGTGCTTTACAAACATTTGGACAGACACACACACAAACACACACATACGTGTATGGACCATCAATTGAGAACACTGGATTTTTCACAACCAAATGAGGACCTTTTTCACCGCATATATTTCGGCATTGTTAATGCACTATAACCTTGTATTTTTTCTTCATAAAATAAATCACTTTAGAATAAAAAATATTTCAATATCTACGGAATTGACAAAACACAGTGAACTGAGGACATAGTTCCCAATGGTGCGAACATTCCACTGAGGATGTCGATCCAACTGAAGACACCAAACACACACCGGCTATTGAGAACGCGCACAATGTATACCTGCAATTGGGGACACGTGTTATTTTATCAAATACATCTTGTAAAACCCCTTTCATAAAGAAAAAATATGCCGCAGAGAACTTTACATATATCTTGGAAAAAGATATAGAAAATCTCTAAAAATATAAGTATATAAATTGAACAGAATAGTAAACATTGTGACAAACGGAGAATTGCTCGTTATAAGAAATTTCTTCTTTTGCCAATATGTTTCTCTCAAGTCGTCTGCTACAAATGCGTGAACATGCATATACAAGTCGGAAAGAGTCCACGCTATGTTAAGAACACGTTTTGCCAACTTTGCTATCACTATCTTTGGACTACTTTCAAAATTGTTGAAAACGGTGTTTAAGCCCAATTAATCAATTAATTATTTTTCCCTGTTATTCTCTGATCATTTGATAAAATATCACCATCGTCCTAAAATATATGACGCTAAACTAATCGCGATTTGACTTGATCCGCGGTACATATTGCTTGTCAAATAGCTTCTGTAGATTTATGATTTCATGATTTAACCCTTCCCACATACAAACGTTTTTTGACGCCTCTGCAGCAGACAAAGTTTGATAATGGTGGCAAAAGAAAAAAATGCTCATAAAAACTTTCATTTAAAGAGAGTTTCCATAGTTTTGAATAAAAGTTTTCGAAATCGTCTGCTGGTGATTTGTCATATGTGGAAATAATTGAAATCTAGTCGATTGGTTTTCTGTATGACCCGCCGGGGATCAATCCTGCACCGATGCGGAGAGGCAGAGAGAGGTCTCGGGCATATGGTGCACATTAATATGACATAGCGTGGCAGTGCATATTTAGCCATTATGTACACTGATGTTCGTACAGCACGGCCCGTTATGGTCGCTATGTGGGTTTCACTATCATAAAACATTTCAAATTTCATAATTATATACGATATCTAATTTCACCTAACTTTCAAAGTTCTTTTGGTCTGTTTCTCACTTACATTTATACTGCAGCAGACGACTTCAAAATCGTCTTGGCAAAAACATTAAAAAATATTTTATAATAGCATAATCATTAAATAGGAAATAAGATTTGAAAATATTGTAGCAAATGGTGAAAGTGCTCATTATGAGCAATTTTACCTTTCAAATGTCGTCTGATGCGGTTACGTGTACACCAAATTGTGTCTTCATGTGGAAAATGGTTATTCGGAGTATCATTGCATAATCATAAATAACTATTTTCATTCGTGTATAAATGTTCACAAAGGGAACCATAATATATACAATTTTCTTATCTCATCTTATCATGTCTCTTTTTCTAATTGTGTTCAAGTAGAGAATGCTAACTGCAGTTATGCAGTTATGCAAGATGTTATCAAACGGTTTTAAACTCGACATATCAGTAAATCCATCCATCTTTTTGCTTGGGGACTTAATTTTCTATTGACCATTCATTTCTTAGATATGTGTATACATATTTAACTTGTGTTTTAGGGTAAAGAGTTTCTTTTCAGTGAAATGAGTTTGCAAAATAATCTAGATATTGGGTGATTTAAATGATAAAAGATGGTTTTAAATTATTCTTTAGTGATGAATTCACCATGCTATGAATAAATCAAATTTTCTAAAGATGCATGCATTTTGTCATTTTGATTTATAAAATGTTTATAAATTCAAAAGGTTTTAGATGATTTAACTCTTTCAGCGCAAATGGCAATAAGGAAGTTTTGTCTCACATGAAAACAGCATTGAGTTATCAAAATATTCCAAATCTCTTAAAACATGAACAATTGAGTCGCCCGATCTTGAACATGGACTAGTCCATCAGTTCTTTGGAAAGACCCCGCTGAATAAGTTAAAACGTACATTTATGGATAAATCTGTATTTATCCTGTCGTTTTATCATGTTAAAGGTTGAGTAGGAAAGTTTTAGTTAAATTGTGTAACCAAGGGAAAATGCATTTCGAAGTTTTTCATTACTGTGCGATTAGTGAAAATGATCTACGGCTAACGCTTTTGCCAAGCATATCAAACAGGTATACAAACCAAATCATAATATTATTGAAGGACATTCTGAAAAGCATATACATGTACTAGAAAGCCTTGATTTAGATCAACGTCAATCTACATCCCAAAACTCACAACCTAGTAATGGACAGCACTTTTGATAAAATAGAAATCACAAAGCAAATAAAACCCTTAAGAAGGAAAAATCGGTAATGAAAAAAAGTCCAGTAAAATCAGAAGCAAAATGGCCGAAAAAAAAGTCCTATGGGGTTGAGATTTGATATGCGAAAAATAGTAAGATTGTACTGAATTCTCGCTTTTTTATCTCTTATGATGTGTTCGAACGTGTAACCTATAACGCTTTAACACGTATTAGGAGCTCAATAATATATAGGTTACGAAATGAAAGGATTAAAATATTTTAAGCAGATTTGTGGAATGAGTGCGTCCCATATCTTAAAATGTTACGTTTTCGACTGATAATCAAAGGTGTTCTTTGTCTAAACAAAAAAACTTGTTCAAGATAGCACCTATTAGACTTTCAAAGATATTGCACTGTTGCAAATTATATTGAGCAATATTAGGAGCTCAATAAGATATAGGTTACAAAACGTCCAAAACTCTTTCGGGTACGAAACAGCCGATATATTTTCGGGTATGAAACAACCAATTTATTTTCGGGTACGAAACAGCCAATATATGTTTGGGTACGAAACAACCAATTTATTTTCGGGTAGGAAACAGCCAATTTGTTTTCGGGTGCTTAATATGATGCTAAATCATTGTTTATATTGGTCTTTTTCTGTACTTAATAAATACACTAAATGAAATTGAGAACCCTCAATATATATATCCCTTTAAACCTTCGTGTCGTTTACTAGAATTAAGTACAATAACTTAGTAACATCAAACAAATTTTATGATAATTAACACAAACAAAGTGCTGGGAATTGAGTCTGTAGGCTGTAAGAGGCGATTTTCAAAAAAAAAATCGAAGGAAGGGGAAACTCCTCCGATAAACACCCCTTTCGCAGCCCGAATGTTCAATACCTTCCTACGCGCCTGTTTGGCTAAACATCATTAAATTGAAAAGCATGGACAGAATTTTAGAATGTCTATTTGACTATCTATTAGTCATCATAAAGAGTGACTCTTATCATGACTTATACCCTGAGTCCAAGGACACATTACTGATAATTTCTAGAGAAAACCCCATGTGTTTTCTTTTCTTTTTTGTTTACCTGCTCAAAATACTGAATTTGGCGAACCATATAGTTTCATAAAATAATCAATGACTTTCTAACAAACAATTATTTTATCCAACTGATCAGTCATACATTACTGTTCTGTTAATCATACTATACATTATTTACATGTGAATCTTAAAAGCAAAAGGTATACTTCTTTTATTAAGTGGAGATATTTTCCATGTTGAATAATCATTACTGTACAGAAATCGCAGTCCTTAAATTTTCTTAGAAAAGTTGTACAAGTATGGTCGCGAAAATACATGACATATTTTATTTATCACGAATTATTAAAAATCCATTTCTTACATAATCATGATTGAACATTTATCGAATTTATTGCAACATAATCACACATAATTTGTACAAATAGATGCAACTTATAACGTAGCCTATTTGAAAATCAAGATTGCTTACGATTCTGT
>JASEVX010000013.1:35525346-35560346 GCA_031761405.1 Serripes groenlandicus | reverse complement strand
AGTATACACCGAACCGTTTTGGCTTGGAATATTTTGCAAACTTCCGGCTGTAGCTCGGAAACCCGAGGTCGGAGGTCAATGACGTAAATAACTTTGTGTAGCTCTTGAATAGCTTTATGGGATAGTGTAATAAAATCGCTATCGAATACTACCACTGCAGCACTACCATTTGGAATCAAAGTCCTAAATCAAAAATCATAAAGGATAGATATTTTCTACATATCTCGAGGTATCTATAACTGAAGTTTCAGCTCTCTACATTAAAAACTGTAGGAGAAGATAGAAAAATGATTTGGGTCCTTAAATCGCGTTTTTTTGCTAGCTGCATAGCAACGGCTATGTTTGAAAGGCTACCATTTGAAAACAAAGGCCTAAATAAAAAATCGTAAAAGATACGTTTTTTCTATATATCGTGAAGTATCTATAACGGAAGTTTCAGCTCTCCACATTCAACACTATAGGAGAACATAGAAAAAGGTTTTTGTTCTTAAAATGCGGATCTTTGTTAGCTGCATAGCAACGGTTGGGTCCTTAGCGACGAAAATGAATAGCTCTATGAGATAGTGTAATAAAATCGCTATTGAATACTACAACTGCAGCGCTAGAGGCGATTGAATTGAAAAACGACTGTAAAAAGAAACCCTATCTTTCAAAGGATACCATTTAAAAACAAAGGCCTGAATCAAAAGTCGTTATGGATACCTTATTTCTAAGAATCCCTAAGTTTCAGCTCTCAACATTGGAAACTGTAGGAAGAGATAGAAAAATGGTTTGGTGGCTTTTAAAAAACGCGTTTTTTTTTGCTAGCTGCATAGCAACGTCTAACTTTGAAAGGGTTCCATTTGGAAACAAAAACCGATCATTCCTGTAAAGTGTCATCACCTTTACTTAAGTACTACTATAGACATGTACGACACAAAATATTTCTCACTCTACATGCTTAATCTTTTCAAGTCAGTGGGTTCATAAATATTCTGAAGCTTGGTTTCGGCTTCATATGCTGAGATATGCACACAATACAATGTCTTCACTTTATAAACAAAGTCTAAATCAGTAGCCATAATCCAAAGCATAACCGAAGCGGCACAATTTCGTATGCTATCAAACAGTCCGGCTATGGTGGAAGAGAGAGAGACACAAGGAAACAACCTTAATATCATATGTCACGGTGTATTGAACTCTGATAGCTCACATGACGTTGATCGTGTGTAAACGTGTAAGAAGTTGAAACTTTAAATAAGTTATATAATTGGTATTCACACGTGCTACGGTGAAAAGCTGTTAAAGATTGTGAGTTATACTAATTGGATTTTGGAGAATATATTTAGAGGATAATAACTTGTAAGTTGAATTTTGCTTTATTTTGACTACAGTTACTTATTCGCTCGTTGTATCAATTATTTTAGCTAGAAGGTAGACCAGACTATAAACCCATATATTTTATAAACAAAATGTTGATAGACCATGATATAAACCAATACCCTGTTGTTAGTAAGACAGTGGATAGACCAATTACTACATGTACATGAATATTTCAGACTATAATCCCATACCTTTTCGTAGTTCTCAACTTTTTGAAAGAAGCCAAAAATGGGGAAAAAATATTGTTATGGACTTTGGTTGTCATAGCCACTGGCTCATTTTTTCACTGAACTGTTCAATACTTTTGATCCATTCATTAAATTCTTTTGGATTACTACAATCAACACTTTTAACAACTTTTGCCACGCATTGAGGTGGTGGTTAAGTTAGCCATTTGTCCATCTATGAACTTAAACAATTCCAAAAACATTTGTTCTGTCATTCTGCCTTGCCAATTACGTAATTTACGTAAAGGGAATAACGAAAGATTGTAACTTACGAAGCACTGGCAAACATCTCTGGATGGCTCACGTCGGAAACACAATTGCCAAAGTGTCCAGTACCAAAATACTTATGTAGCACTCTGGCCAGCTACATTATGTTGTACATGAGGAAAACACAGGTAAAAAAATAAAATCATATAGTGGTATATTTCGTTGGTTTTATTATGAAGGTATAGTTCTAAGATTAATCCTAGAGTACCACGACTCTCTCAAGAGTCTGCGTCTAATCTCTCTCACGTGATTATCAACTCTCCCGTATATATTTATACTGCTCAATGGAGCTAATGTATCACTTGTATACATGTATCTCTAACCTCATTGTGTTACACGGCTCGAATCCCGGTTAAGTCGTGTGATTTGTTTTCTAAGAAATACATTTCATCATTTATATGTCATTTTTGTAGATCGATTTTATCATATGATTAATGTAAACGCCTTCTGAGACCTCTACAACGTGATAATTCAAACAAAAGGATTGTGAATTTAAGAAAATGAAAGCTAGTGCATTAAGTTCACCTGTGCTTTTTGAAAACCTATTTTAAAAAAACACACCATTTTCAGTTGTTTTAAGACAGCTCTAACTATTGATTAAGCCTTGCTGGACGAACCCCTCAGATTTTCATTAAATATAGGTTTGTATTGAATTAGTTTAATGTAAAAGAATCTCAGCAACAGAGCATTTCACTTTTGTTCTAGTAATAGTTAAACACAGCAGCACACTGTAAATATTCTTCTGGTAGTTAAACAAATATGTTAATTTTAAAAGCAGTATCTATTTTTTTTTCAAACAAGGCATGTGCATCAAAGACGTGATCAGGCTTATTTTGTCAAGTAAACATAAAGACAAACTACATGTATATTGATATAACTTATTTACCAGTCTTGGCGTATACGTTTCCTGTGTATGTATTGTATCTATAGTGTAAACTATATGTGTGTTACAAACTAATATAAAATTAAAGTCACGACTACGCATTTGATAATGATACTAATGATGTTGATAATGATGAGGATGTTGATGATGATGATGATGATGGTGGTGATGGTGATGATGATGATGATGATAATGGTAAAGATGATGATGAAGATGATGATAATAATGATGATGGTGATGATGATGATGATGATGATGATAATGATGATGATGATGATGATGATGATGATGATGATGATGATGATGATGATGATGATGGTGGTGGTGATGATGATGATAATGATGATATCAATGCTGATAATAATAATGATGTGTGTATGTCTGAATTATGTATCATTATTTACAGGTATAACCATGAATGTATGCGTAGTGGGTGCAGGGGTCGGGGGACTAGCGGCCGTTAAATGTTGTCTTGATGAGGGGCTCGAACCCATGTGCTATGATAAATCAGATAACATTGGAGGTGTTTGGCATTACTCCCCTGAGGTAGACTAGTATGTGCTTTTCCATCGTTCTTAAAACGTTTACTCATTTCAGAATAAGTCAACGCTGTAGACGTCAAGAAAGAACACGTGATCTTTTAATCTGAGCCATTGTTTTCTAATTGAGACCTGTCAAAACGTCTGAACGATTAACAAAATCGTAGTGTATACTTGCATACTTTCCAGAATGGTTGACTTACACTCTTATCTTCGTCAAATGATAACAAAATGTTTCTGGTACTATAGAAGACAATGTTTTTACTTTCTACTGTACTTTTTAATGAAGTTTTATCGCGTTTGTTCGATGCTACAAGCACACATATCGTGAAACCAGCGTGTCATTCATAACGTTAAATCGACAACTCTGACAACCAAACACCAACGAGCAAACACCAGTGTTGCGATTTCTTAAACATTTGATATCATCCGAATGAGTTGTTTGAACCATTTCTATTTCGGGTACAGAAGATTATTTGTTATATGTGGGAAAGGGTAACATATATTTACTCATGATAATATTTTATATTAATGTTTAGTATTACATTTCCTTTGTTAGCAGTGTATTGTCATGCATGACACTGTTGTAATAAGTCGATGAACAATCATATTAAAGCTAGATATATGTAAATAATAAACTAATATTAAACCACAGGTTATTGAGGGCCAGACGTCCGTTTTGAGGTCCACTGTTTGCAACCATTGCAAGGAAATAATGTGTTTTAGTGATTTCCCTGTTCCGAAAGAGTTTTCAACGTTCATGCTTAATCATGAAGTAGAGACTTACCTCGGAATGTATGTGGATACATTTGGTTTACAGCAACACATCAAAACACGACACGAGGCAAGTTTTTTATTTATCAGTACGTATATATGAGCTAGTCCAAGAAAACCAACATTATAGACTTGAATGTATCGACCGAGATCAGCCTGTGCAGTCCGTGCTGGCTAATCCGGGCCGACACATTCCGTCTTAGGGGGATAGAGGTAAAGTAATGATTCCTAAAACTGAAAATTCACAGGAGGCGAAAATTGTCTGCCCGGATTAGCCTGCGCGGCATGCTTAGGCTAATCCGGGTCGATACTTTACGCATAGACCAAACTTTTGGGTTTCTCGCGGAACGGCTCCGTTATCACTTTGATATATTTTGTTCACTGGTAATGGTATTTTAAGCGTGTTACGGTAATTTATTATTTTGCAAGCGTGATTTCTCGTAATAGAATAAATGAACGCCTGATGATCACTAGGTCACATATATGATAACTTAAAATGGTTCATTACAAGAAAGCCAACCACAGGGAATTTGCAAGTTATGTTCTCCATGATTTTCCTACGAGATGATCCTTACTGAATGTAAAATGCGCAGATATGTAGGATACATTCATCCAACGAAAGCCTTTTTTCATCAGATGGAAAAGTATGGGAAATATATGACGCCGCGACAGAATTGACGTCAGGATGTCCTGACGACGTCTTCTCATCACACTTAGTTTGATCTCTACAACACCAGAAAATACTGCACTTAGATTTCATTTTTTTTAAATCTTGATAAAGATCAAGTGGTCGATAATTTGATAATTAAAAAAAAGTTTCATTGATACAAAGTGTATAAAGATCGGTCTGCACATCGCATCGTCTTGTTTCTATATCCATTCTTCATTAAGTAATCATCTATGTGAGAAAGTAGTCAGTGGCTTCGAAAGAATGTTGTGTAAATACTTGTGTGGGAAAGCCATGAAAACATGGGTAGGTGCACTGACCGCCGTGATATGACCAAAGCTGTTGAAAGCGGCGTTAAACTCCAAACAAACAAATCATTAAGTAATCAGATAAACATTTAAGACGCTTCGAAAACTAGCGCGTTTTTATCAGATAACAAGGATGCTCCACACTACGATTTTATTTATACAATTATCAGAAATACGTACCAGATGATGGTATTTCTCAATACAATTGTTATATTGTTTCACATATCAGTTCTAATTTGATGTATTTTATTTTGGGTTTAGGCCGTTTAAGGGATAGGGTTAGGCTGTCAGTTATATCACGGACAGTTTAATCGTGATCCCATGGTAAACAAAACAAACCAGTACTAGGCTAGGAAATGAGCCGTGCCCACCATGACCACTCCACCATGACCACTTCACCATGACCACTCCACCATTACCACTCCACCATGACCACTCCACCATGACCACTCCACCATGACCTCTCCACCATGACCACTCCACCATGACCACTCCACCATGACCACTCCACCATGACCCCTTCACCATGACCACTCCACCATGACCACTCCACCATGACCTCTCCACCATGACTACTCCACCATGACCACTCCACCATGACCACTCCACCATGACCTCTCCACCATGACCACTCCACCATGACCACTCCACCATGACCACTCCACCATGACCACTCCACCATGACCACTCCACCATGACCACTCCACCATGACCTCTCCACCATGACCACTCCACCATGACCTCTCCACCATGACCACTCCACCATGACCACTCCACCATGACCACCGCGACAACGGATCGAACCAGAACGCCCGGTTTGAAATCCCTCTCTGGATTCCTCTCTGTGACTATAAACGACCCCGGTTTTGCCAATTTTACACCGTACCAAATATAAAAGTCACCATAACGACTCATTACATGAAACCAATCAATCTCATGGTGAACCAGCTTAGACATAATTGAATATTTCTTTTTGAAGTTGTTTCAAATATATATAACAGTGAAAACCGGCTGTAGATATCGATGTCATAATAAGCGATCCTTTCTTTGTTAGAGTTTACCTAAGTTTTGATATACTATGACATGCAAATGCGATTTGTTCTATTTTTAAAGTTGACCAACATTTCGGCAAATTGTGATGTCAATGTAATGATTGGTTCAAAATTCTATATTTAGATAATAACTGCATTTTGACTAAATATGAAATGGTGATTATCGCAAATGATTTTAATAACGAACTTTTGACCTTTTGATTGCTAATGTAAGATTCCTATAAACATGTAAGGTTCACATTTCATGCTCTAAAATTTATATTTTAATTTCTTTGTGAGGGTAATCAAACGAAAGTACATGTATACACTATAGGTTGTGTGAAAAGAAAGGTGCTTAATAATTTCAATCTAAAATCTTAAATTGTTTTCGTTTATTTGCTAAAATGTAAACTTACGTCTATTTCAAGTCAGCTGATTACTATCAATGCATCTGAAAAGATGCAGACATAAAGAGAAACTTAAACATATAAACATGTAAGCATAGTGTGCATCTTTCTGTATACTTAGATTTGGAAGGAATCGATAAAAATCTGAAAATTCTGTTGTCAATACTTTATACAGATATTGCCTTTAACGACCACTGCCTTTTTATGTGCCCTTATGTTCGTGTGTTTTAAAAGAAATATATATAGTATCATACTATATATTATGTAGTGGTATAGCTGTATTTCTTGAAAAATGCAAATTTCCAAAATTCCTTTGACAGCCAGCGTCGCTACCGACTGATCCACTGAGGCTCACCTATATTTATAACCAAATATAATATATTATTACCGCCTTAAAGGAACGTGTCCAATCCTTCTTGTAGATAATTGAGATAAAAGAAACCTCGATCATAATCAGACAGGTCGATGGGCTGTCATTGTGAAAAACCGAAACACGAACAATATCGAAGAAGAATATTTTGACGCCGTCATAGTATGTGCGGGTATATTTGGAAAACCGAGAATACCCGACATTCAAGGTATGTGCACTTAGAACTATTGTTGTACCATTTTAAAACGCATACTTCTTATATGTTGAAATGAGAAATTTCAAACATAATATCGTTAACTCTTCAGCGCCAAAGGCAATATTGAGGTTTTTGCAAACAATACATATTTAGGTGTCTCACCTGAAATCAGCATTGTTTGCCTTTTAGGAATGAAATTATTCGAAAATTCTTATTACAAGAGAAATGGAGACGCTTAATTCCGAACATGGGAGAGTCTACTTTAAACAATGCGGCACTGAAAGAGTTAAACAACAACATGTACATAAACAGTTATACAAAGGAGCTGAAAAGATCAGATAAAACAAAGTATTCAACGTAATATGAGTATCGAACTAAATTTCCTATTCTCACATATTTGTCGGAATATACTTTATTAATGGTTTTCATATTGGCCTATGAAAATGGCATAATAGGAACGTAGTAATTACTGTAGTACTGAGAACTAAGTTTCATATCTTTGTTCGTACCATGTGGTGTATTGTATAAAAATAACCGGTGTTTATGGTAATTTAAATTCCGCGAATCATGTATCCTAGATGTCGACGTTTCATAGGACATCGTCCAATATTATCGTGGAAACTGATCTCTAAGGCGGATTAATTACAACTAGAAATTATTATAGTTCTCATCTCCGAATATATCTATAAATCTTCGTATTATCGTGGAAACTGATCTCTAAGGCGGATTAATTACAACTAGAAATTATTATAGTTCTCATCTCCGAATATATCTATAAATCTTCGTTATTATAATGTATTATAACGACCCTGGCAATCTCATTAAAATCCAACCAAAAAATGTCGATATCCGTTGATTGGTTAGTCTCAGATCTAAATACGAGCGTGGTAGTTCATGTCTGGTTGTAATGAAATTATATATAATGGTATATGGGGGTTGGGTCATGTGACTTGCCGAACCAGGGTTGCCGAGCAAAATTCTTTTAACTTTGATAGAGTGACGAATTTAACTTCTTCTTTATCATCTTTCACTGTGATAGGACGCCGACAACACTATATTTCTAGGTCTCACACGTCGAAAGTATAACTACGCTGACAGCGTGTTGTGGCGAAGCAAAACTTGAAACATAAATAGTACCTGATATGTCCCTTCACTTACGGAGCGCGCAAGTATGTCGTTATAACCGAGACCTGATCTAGTCCAAAGCAAGGATATCGGTAAACCTCCAGTGCTACCCTTAGACACACAAAAAACATGCTCAATCTTTTGCGCTATCTGATCATTAAGCACATTTACCGCAAGTCCGTCCCTAGCCAATCGAATGCTCCCTTTTTTTCGCCTTGGAGTACCTCGGGTTTCCCCCGAAATCAAAATAACCAACTTAACTTGAGAGAAACAACGTTTGACCTCTATAGCCCTTAAGTGCAGACTGAGCTGCTAATCTGTTTACTTAAAGATAAAACCTACATGTAATTACTTCATCATGTATCATTGAAAGTTACCTTCTAGCTTAGGAGCTGTTCAATCAACTAAGTTGAATGGATCGGAAACGAGAGTCCCAGAACTGGTCGGAACACCGCCTTTTATAATATTTGCCTGTACGGTTTCCAAGATCAGTCCAGTCATTACGTAATATGATTGGATGTTCGGCTCCTGTTTCTGAGGAATACCAATTCGTCCAAGAAACTTCCAATTGCACAGATACTGTGCGCTGATTGGCTACACTTACAGAGTATATTATAACAAAGACATCCGAGTATCCATGAATCAAATGAAAGTGTAAAATGCTGACAAGTTTCGAGTTTCCCAAACCACTTCTTACGAAGATAAAACAACTTTACCGTTGCATTTCAGACTATGCAATCATGTAACATCAATAAACAAGTTAGCGATAAGTATCACAGTTTCAGAAAGAACATTCAAAACACTGAAAGTGTGTGAATTTATACATACTATGTATAACTTCACACAATTCCAGTGTATTGATACATCCAAAGACGTAAGGTAAAATGATAGAATGTAAAACGACAATGCACGGCAGGCTCATAATTTCAACCGAATACTGTTTTCTATCGTAGGAATGGCAATATATTATGACCGTAAGCAATCATTACAGAATGTAAGAGGATATCCAGGAAAGTTTTTTGCCATACTTCCGAGCGGGACAAGTACAAATAACGTGCAGATGCATTCATAAATGGCAAATGCTCAATGCAGAAACCCACTTCGTATCTCTGACATGGTCAAGGATACTTCACAATTATCTGTTTAAGGTCTGTCCAATTTTGAGGGAAGAATACTCCATTCCCATGGTTACAGAAATACACAGGGTATGGAAGATAAACGTGTTCTGGTGGTGGGGACTGGGAATTCTGCCGGAGACGCTGCATCGGAGATTAGTAACGTTGCAAGACAGGTAGGCTAGTTGTTAATGCTGAACACATATACTATAAATTATATAAGCTTTCTTTATGTTAACGTATTCAAAATTCATCCACGGACCAGAAAGTGCCTAACTAGTCCCGTGTTCGCTTAGTAAGTGGTGTACACCAGACTGCATTGAATGTATGCCAATGAGTTTAATTCATCATGAATATGCACAGGAAGTAGTGGAACTGTTTGATTTGACCATTATTTGTTGGTATTAATACCTTGTCTGATACTGCAAATAGATTATGCGGAATACTGTATACCGGATACTGGAATACCTGTTTTGGCCCAAACCCGATTGTGTACAAAATGACGGGAACTATCTTCGTGGAGTCATTTCTTAAATAATACACGACCCCATGTTTATTGGCGGGGGTGTTGGGGTTCTATTTTAAAGTACAGAGGTTACTCTTTTCAATGATACGAATTTTTTTATTGTTAAATACGAAGAAACTGTAACGATGTTGATTGACATTGATATAAAGAATACATTTAATTGCTATTCCTTGACCAATATACACACAGAGTCAAGTCTGTCTGGGATCGGCAGGGTAGTTGGTCGGTCGTTCGTCGATCTGTTTATTGTTCCCTTGATATGATATGTAAACTTTATGGAGCGAATAACTTCTTCAATTTATCTTAAAGTTATGTTAATGAAACTTGGTAAACTTAATAACCATCTTATAGATATACAAGCCTGAATCCTGGATCACATCCGTTCACGCGTTATTGAATTATATACAGCTGACTTTCGATTAACATATATTATCAAAGTAGTGTGCGGAATGTATATGTCAGCTTTGGTTATTGTTGTGATATATAAACGCGTTCCAATATGTAGACGCTTTCTTGCGCCTCTGCAGCAGAATAATTTTGAAAATTTTATTCAATAATAGTTCTTTCATTTATAAAGAATCCATATGTTTTCATGGTCGTCTGATGCAGATGTGTAGCAGATGTGTTGTATGTTGGAAAGGGTTAAACAAGTAACGAAAGCAACGAACCATATCCCTATAAACTTTTAAAATCCATACATGATTCAGCAAATTAATCCAGAATACTGTTTGAGATTATGATCGTAACTACAGCTAATAAATGGTTAATACCAACATATTTAAGTGAATTTGGTGTAATCAGGATTTGCCATGTAAACAGCAGGCTGTCGCGTAACATTAGTTAATTTCTCCCTATCATGTTTCTACATGAAGGTACGTTTGGACGCATCTGTATCAATGTTTTTTAAAAGTGATCTGCTGTATATCTGTCAAAATACGTCTATATATATTTTGTATCTCAGAGCTCTAGATAAGGAGCATTTTACATATTTTAAAATCCTTATTTTACATTCTTTTGAGTACCAACAACATAGGATTTGGTTGAGTAATAAGAAATATATTGTGGAGAAAAGACCTGTTCACTCCCTCTTATCTAGTCCTCTGTAAATAATCTGCTTGTAGGTGCATCTAAGTACGCGTAATGGAACATGGGTGAGAGGGAGAACGACAGAACAAGGTTTGCCGATCGACCTCTCTCAATCTCGGGCTGCATCATACCTTCAAAGAATTTGTCCAAGCATTATAGAGAGGGTGCTTTCGAAACAACTCAACAATAGATACAACCATGTACTGTACAGATTCAGCCCAAAGCTTTCCCTACGAAATTCACTTTTTTTTATAAACGATGATTTGCCTCCTCGTGTGTTAAATGGAAGGGTGAAAATGCAACCGGCTGTGACGAAATTTACGAAAAATACCGTAGAGTTTGAGGATGGCACTGCTCATGAAATCGATACAGTTTTATTCGGGACTGGTTATGACACAAGCTTCCCGTTCTTAGCAAACGATATTATTGGCACGGACATGTCAATGCTGTATAAAGGTGTATTTCCGGGTGGAAGGGTAACGAATACCCTCGCTATGATTGGCTGTGTTCGGGTGATAGGTAGCGTTGTTGGGATTTTAGAGATGCAGGCGAGAGTTGCTGTTAGCGTGTTTAAGGTCAGTTGATGAAACTCTTCGAACCTGATTGTAGAATAGTTAATTTTACTGTTGTTTAACGCCGTTTTTTAAACAGTTCTTAAGTAGTATCACGACGACAAACCGCAAATGCATGATCCCTGGTGCCAACTTCCTAACACTAACCATTCGGCTGAGGTGGATTCCCTGGTGCCCAGACATATTTTGCCGCTGCTCGTACGTGTTATTTGATATGCGTTTAAATGACCATGTACATATGTTATATCGGTGATGAAACAAACAATTTCCTGATACAGACAACTTGTAACGCATACTGCTTCATATAATTGCTCAATACATAAATGTGTCCATTCTACATACTCTGGACGCTTTCGACTATGTACACATCTATTTACCAGAGGTTATGAATGCCTCATGCGTTTTCAAAGCGTACGTCATATCAGGTCATGTTAGATTTTCGCTTCCAATACAGCGTTAAAAATTCTCAACTGTACGGCCACATTCATGTTTCTCAATAGATATACAATATACATGAATGAAACTAATCGGAATAAAGGTGACTTTTGAACCGTCTAGATAGGAAAAGGTTGGTATCTTATACACTTGTGAACAACAAATACTTGACCCTATTTAGGCACTTACAAATATCACACTATAAAAGGAAAAGCACGAACCAAGATTTTCCGACTTTTATTGTTTTTCGTTTACCTTACATAGGAGCCGAGCCCCAGTAGCTCAGTCGGTAACGACATGGGCTATCAATTCAGGGGTTGTTAGTTTGAACCCAAGCTCGGCCAATCTTTTTTCCGATGTTTTACAAAAGTTAATGCGACAAGCGTCATTCGTCTCTCACCAATGGGCTTTTTATGTGAAAAAACAGCGAGTGCCTTTGAAAGACTGTCGTGTTAATTTTTGGTGTGAGAAAGGCTGGAAACACATGGATAGGTGAACTTGCTGCCGTGAAATGACTAAAAAATTGTTTGCAACCGCGTTTAACCCCAATCGATCAATCCTTACCTTACAGGGACATGTGAAACTTCCTCCAAACGAAACTATGGCAGACATGATACAGAGGAGAAGGGAAGATAATCGAGTTAAAAGTCCAAGCTTGAACAGAATACTGCAGGTTGAGTTTGTACCTTATTTGGATGAACTGGCACATATGATTGGCTGTAAGCCTAAAATCGGTAAGCTTATTGCAATGGTAACTGGTTTCATAACGTACAGTACGAATAAGGTTATCGTCAGAAATACGAACATTGTGTCGTTTAACTCTTTCACTGCCAACTTTCACAAAGTCGACTCTGCTATGTTGAAAAATGGACAACTAAATGTTTCGTCAACTAGAGCATCTGGTAAGATTTAATGTCTTATGCCTTGGTCACATTTGATCTACGATTAGGATACGGCACCGTAGAACTCCGAAATAAACATATACATGCGGCGGCCGAAGATAATCTGCGGAGACCTCAGGGTCAGCCTAGGGTGTATCCCTATCGTTTACAGGCCGTAGGGATCGCCGTGGGATTATAACTTGTTTTCATTTCTAGATTCGCCGTAGCAATTTGATACGCCGAACCATGCCGTAGAGAGGTTCCACGGCGACCATACGTCGGGCGTACGGTGGCCTTGCCATTGCCATTCAGCTGCACTAGGATATTATGAATTATAATTGACTGTTGCGGACCCCCAACACATTGAGGTTGCCTTGCGGTGTGTGTCATTCCCTGCGTGCAACGTAAGGCCTACGCACGGCATCCCGTACGCTCTTCAATCTTTTCAGATTATCCGCACCACATGTATGTGGCAAACCCTCCTAATATTATTACGGTGTGTAGCGGTAACGTCAGTCTGACCTCACGATCGCCGTATGATTACCTAGCGTCTGCCTTGGTATTTGTAAAAAGCCTACTGCAGCCGCAGGGACGCCCTAAGGCTTCCGTGCGTCATCACTTCAAAGGCTATACAACAGCCGCAGGTTTAATGTCTCCAAACATATGTGACTGCTACGGTATGTGACCGTGGGAATGCTGCGGCAGCCCTACAATTGATATTGACCGTATATATTTTAGACCCAACGGCTGCCGCGGCAAATGTGAGTGAGGCATTAGTGGCAAACAATGCAGATCGCAGGAGAGACAGCTCGTTGTGAGCTGTCTCAAATGCATCTGCATTGTTTGCAAAAACTTTTAATTGCCTTTCGCAGAAAGGGTTATACTATACAGATACATTCCCGCAGTCTATCCCATGGTTCATAATTTCCGTTCTTTCACAGCGACCAGTTCATCTAATGAGCTTTCCCTTGCTTTCTTGCACCAGTACCGGGCACAACATTCTTCCCGATTTACTGGCTAAACAAATCTTAAAACTGACTACCTATCCCAATAAACTATTTAGCTCTTTGGTTAAAGAAGAAAGTGAATTTGATCATTTATCGTAAAGAATTAATGGGCGAGCCAGTTTTAGAACCAAAAAAAAATACAACTAATACGGAACTTTCTGGCGAATGTCTCTTCCCATTTTTCAAGTTTCTTCTGGTGTTCTTGAAGTATTTGGGAGTCTTTGGTGTTATTAATTGCAAGATAAACGGCAGTGGCATCTGCAAATAAACTAACTTGGTACTTAAAGGTTTCGGCAAAGGACTTAATATATAGTAGATTAAGTAATTGTCCAAGTACAGACCCCTGTGGTCCCCTACATGCCCTATTAATGTTCTGGGGTTATTGGCTTAATATTCTTTGGCAATAGAATACATCTTTTAAAATCGAAGGAAAATCAGGCCGATTTGGACAGGTTTTGATAATCATACATTTATCTTTGACTGTATTCTGTTATTTCAGGAAGAATGTTGTTAACAGACTTAAGTTTAACCATGAAGTGTTTTTTCGGTCCATGTGTTCCAGCTCAGTACCGATTACATGGACCATGTGCATGGGAAGGAGCCGGGAACCATATCATGACCGTGTTAGACCGCCTTTGCTACCCGCTCAATCCAGACTTTAATGCAAAAAAGAAAAGGAGACCATGTTCTTTGTTCAAGATAATGGTACTTATGGGGACAATAAGTTCAATGTACTACACTTATCGTCAACTAATATAGCCCTGGTATTTAACACTTGCCCGCATGGGAAAAATATGCAATAGATGACTTTGAAAATACCTAGGCAAACATATGAAAATCTCTAAGTACAGAAAAAAAAAAGAAAATATTGTGGCAAATGGAGAAATTGCTTCTTTTGAGAAATTTCTGATTCTGTCATAATGTTTCCAAATGTTGTATGCTGCAAACACGTCGACAAATTCCACCTGTAAGTTGGAAAGGGTCAATTCATCATGTAACCATGTAAACGGTGCTAAAAGAAAACCAAACTTTGAAAATGTGTGTCAAACGTATACTGTAACCTTCTGTGATTAATGATTAATTATCGTACAGTACATAGCCTTATTATACTGTGTTGGTACATAAGTTTACTGTAACCTTCTGTGAATATTTGTCGTACAGTACAAAGCCTTATTATACTACGTTGGTACATAAATTTACCGTAACCTTCTGTGACTTAATACCGTACAGAGCATAGCCTTATTATACTACGTTGGTACATAAGTTTACTGAACCTTCTAGTACTAATGGTCGTATAGTACATAGCAATAGTATACTGTATTGGTAAATAAGTTTACTGTAACCTTCTGTGATTAATTGTCGTACAGTACATTGCCTTATTCTACTGCGTTTGTACATACCTTTACTGTAACCTTCTGTGAATAATTATCGTACAGTAAATATCGTTATTATGCTGCCTTGGTACATAAGTTGACTGTAACCATCTGTAAGTAAATGTCGTACAGTACATAGCTTTATAATACTGCATTGGTACATAGGTCTACTGTAACCCTGTTTGACTAATTGTCGTACAGTATATCGCTTTATCATACTGCGTTGGTACATAAGTTTACTGTAACCTCTGTGACTCATTGTCGTACAGTACATCGCTTTATTGTACTGCGTTGGTACATCAGTTCACTGTAACCACGTTTCGCTGTAGTAACTACGTAAATGCATACTAGAGTACCTCGTTTTTTAATCGATTTCAGCTTCATCAATACAGTAATTCAGTACAGTATGAATGTGATTTTGCTTTAAAAACAATCCTTGTTTTTCTACATGATGTTGATGTTTTATACAAGTTGTTTTATGAGGGAAGGGTGAACAAATCTTTAGTTCAATAATTTAAAAAATATATTTTTCAGACTCATCTATATGATTTATTGCATATATATTCATAATGTATATGTACATTATCAAATAAAAGCTGTTAAATTTTGGATATTATCAATTTTTTGATGTATTACATACCACAATAACAAACAAGATTTTGTGTTTTCTTATTGTATCCTTACATTGGTGCCTCAATCGTGTTAGCGTCTCCACAGTCCGGAGCGCAATCTGACTTCTACTATTTTTCTTGGGATTGAATTGAGGTCACATAAACTGGTGAAGCGAAGTTTTGAGATGTTGATTAGACCCTGCTGGTGTGCAGGGTTCTTCATTGATTACAATCTACCGTAGACCCAGACAAAGCGAGGATACTTATAAGCTGAAGCAAAAACTTAATCGTTGAAGGGAGTATTTTTTGAGAAATCAACATTGATTGATTGATGGGAGTTTTACGGCGTTCTCAACGATATTTCAGTTATATCATGTTGGCCAGTTCATCTAACGAGTTGTGTCTGGTCTTCCCGCACCAGTCATCCGTACAACATTACACCCAGCGAACCAAATGGGAGACAGGGGTCCATAGAAACATCGTCGGCCTCGAGATAAAATGGTCCAAGGTTCGATTATTGATAGCGTGGCGTCAATATATTTGAGATCTTAAAACAATGCGCAGATTTGCAAGTAATCATTATTCAGTACATAAGAAGAAGACATCGAGGGTGATTAATATATGGTGTGGACAAGATTGCGGATCTAAAGGAAAGAAATTCAAACCTCGAAAATACAGGTAATTTTGTCATTCACTGCCTTTGAATTCGTTCATGTCAAGGGAATATCACATTCGGAACCACGTTTCCGAGAGTGTAATGTCAAGCATAGGGGCCTGGCACTCTATTTAAGAAAATAAAAACGTATAGTCTCATTATAGTCTATAAATTATATAACATATATATGAGCCGTTCCACGAACAAACCAACATTGTGGACTCTGTGTAAAGTATCGACAAGGGTAAGCCTAAGCATACATGTGCAGGCTAAACACGGACATACACTTTTCGCCTACTGTGGATTTCTGTTTCAGGAATAATAACTCTGTACCTCTATCCCCCTTAGAAGGAATGAACTGGCCCATATAAGCCTGCGCGGATTGCACAGGCTGATCTGGTGAGTTACATTAATGAGCCACGCCCAGGTCTGTTCAATTAATAACCCCACTGTTCGTCATTCAAACCTTTCCAACATGTACGAGAAGAATCATGTTGACGCCTCTGAAAGTATTGTGTCAAAAGGAAAGATTTCTCATTAAGAGCAATTTCTCGTTTTGGCCCAATTGTTTCAACTCTATTAAATAGTAATACTGTACTTTTATATATACACGTTTTTCAAATGTTTGCCAAGATGATTTCAAGGTCATCTACTGTAGATTTGTTGTATCTGGGAAAGGGTGAAACAGTAATATATAGTTCTTGAATAATGTCTAAACTGCACATGTATTTGTGTCCTTCGTTACTCAAAAATTGGTCAGCTATTTGACTTTGTTAAAGCAATTGTCTGATATGTATGTGACATGTTTGGAGTACTTTGGCGCTTTCTACAATTCAAATTAACTATTAGTTCTGACAAACAAGTAGGAAATTGTAGACCCATTAAGTCGAATGTTGTATCCATTTATGAAGTGCCAAACTTTGAGACAGACCCCTTTTCGCCTTACAAACATTCCTTCATCTAAATCTACCAGTGTCACAAAATTCTCAAGATTGGACTTTCTGGATGAACAGCTTAAATATACAATAACATATTAATTGCTATACACAGTTATGATAATTCTTGGTCCAGATTACCCCAATTTTGACTGGTCACAACTCTTCTCCTAAATACTATTAAATGCGCCAATGCCTTAATAGACATCATTGTCGTTGTCACTGGAGTTGCAGGGTTCCCTATGTCTCGCATGTCGAAGATAATCTAAAGGTGCAGTTTATGTCAAAGTGTTTTGCAGAACTATATAACAACGCCTTTGACCAATACAGAACGTAAAGACTTACGCTTCAGAAAAGAAGCAGCAATGAGGTATTGCTGCCAATTAGATTAAGATAAACCTTAAAGATAAAACTTCTTCGAAGTTAGGGTATTTGTAACAAACTATTTGGCAAACGGTGTATATTTGGACAAGTTAACATGGGAGTACATATGAAAGACATGTATAGGCTACTGTTGGTTTTCCTTTAGCAATGCTCGAATGCCTCTCGTTTATCAACAATTTCACATATCATTGTACGATCTTAGAGCAGGGAGCAACATATTTGATCATATGACCAGAACTCTCCTTATTAGTTTCAAGTGTTAAGTTTCAAATATATTGGCAATCAGCAATAGGTTTGCCTTTGGCCATTTAAAAGACAATGTTATGGCAAAGACAGACATAAGACATACAATTACAAACAATAGCATCAAAGGTATTGACATAGCTTCCTTGATATATTTAGCAAGATCGTACTTTTTGTTTTTTTGTTAATGATATAATTGCTATGAACGTTTGCATTAGTAAGACAATATCGATATCACTATAGATTGAGACATTCCAAAATACTTACAATAAGTGTTTTTTTCAATGATGATTCACGCTGCCGTTTTGTATTTCAGTGATATCACGGCGTTTCCTTGTTAATTTACCAGTACCACCTGTATTAATTATCCTGACGCCGACGCATCAGTCGCTCCCGAGGCGGCCACAATTGTCGTTTCAGCTGAGAAACAGTCAGGAAATGTAAAGTCCTATGATTAATATAACGAAGTGGAATTGGCTTGCAACAGTAAAATGATTTTCTTTATATCGTTGCAATTTTATCGCGACCAGGGCGCGCAAACCATTTTCGTTGAACTGCAGACCGGAGACAAAGTTTGGGTAAGAAACTGGGACTCACCGGACCTGAGCGTCGGTAGGGAACTGTATTCGACTTTCTCTGGTTATTTGCTTTGGCCGCTAGAATGACGGGTTTCAATACACATCAGAAAGTGAAAAGAAGCTGGTTGTTATGTTATGTCCGTCTCTTAATAGGTCATAAATAGTCTTGAACTCCGAGAACCATATATGTACCAAATACAATTCACGTACGTGTTTAAGACACAGAGGACAACATACTGAATTATTTCTTCCACTTATTTTCAAAGCAACCAAAAACGTTCATATTCAGATTTGACAACGAGCATCAGATATAAAGCCCAGTATAAAGTCGTCATTGAAAATCGAGTAAAACCTCAGACATTCGAAACGTATACGACTTATGTTAACTGAAAATAAAAGTATTCTGTACCGATACTGATATTCACTAAAAACTATAAATTATTTTACAAAATATTTTTTAACACACAATGATACAATATAAATGTGAATAATGAGATAAGGGACGGTGGTATTTATTTCATTATTGTTTTTGTTTAAATCGAAACCGGTCCAAACTTGATGCTAGGCTAATATTCGTAGCGGAGGGAAATCAAGTACTCGAACGTAACAATAGTTCATACCGTCCGTCCATAAACGGTCACGCGATGTGTTTTTTCTTTCTTGCTTTTTATTTAATTTCAAAGTCAATTGAAAAATACCTTTTGGCTTCAATCATCGGTTTTTTAAATGGTTGGGGGTAAAAAAAACAATATGCCGAATGTCTTGTAAACAAACTATTACGAACGTAGCAGATGGGCCAAGTTACTACTCAGTCATAAAATATCTACATATTTAAAATAAAATTAGAATAGGATTTAAGAGAGATCACTTATTACATTTTGTAAAAGTTAATTGAAAACAAACATGTATCTTCAAAATAATTTTAATCACAATAATTATAATACAATGTGTATCTATAACAATTTAGCAATTTACCTGACATGATGTGTTAGAGCCTTGAAAACATCTAATACTAAAAATGTAAGCATGTGTTAAATAATTTAGTAAACAGATAAAAACAAAAGCATTTTAGGTAAATGAGAAATTGCTCATGATGAGCAATTTGCTCTTTTTTCACAATGTTTCCTAAACCTTTGCTATTAATTAAAGTTATGACTATGCAAAATATAACTCTATGTAATAATTAAAACTCATTTATAGAAAATGTTCAAGTTTTAAAATATATTTTCAAAGTCGTCTCCTGCAGTTTTGTTTAATATGGGCAAGAGTTAAATTTCAAGCATAATGGAGGTCATGTCACTCACGAGGACTAGTGTAAGGAGAAAGAGCTTCCTCTTCCATCATTTCTCTCATTATCAAATTTAACCTATGTATACAAAATTTCCAGTTCTTACCAAATTTTCTTTACAAGCAGTCGGAACTCAAAATGTTGAATGAAGTTGTCAGGCTTTTTCCAACATACAGATGAAATTTGACGCAGATTGCAGCTGATGTCTTTTGAAAACAAAGTAAGTAGTTTTACCATTTGCCACAATATTGACAAAAAAGAAATATCTAACATGATTATTAAAATCAGTGTGATTGTTGAAAAGGGTTAAATAAAGTTCAATTCAATGTATCAAGAAGATCTAAGAAGATACTGAGATATGGATACTTAATGTAGTTGCACACACAACTTTGACCAGAATGTTAAGTAAACAAGAGGGCCATGATGGCCCTGGATCGCTCACTTGATTATATTTGTTTTCACTTTAGCAATATAAACCCAGCCCCCTGACGGAAATAGTTTTCGACAAATCTACATGGCTTGAAGGAATCTGATAGAGGATCATCCGAGGAGAATATTTTTTAAGTTTTCACTATAGCCATTTTAGGAAAATAAGCCCCGCTCTCTTGCGGCCATGCTTTTCGACCAATCAACATAGCTTGACGGAATCTGTTAGATTGTCTCCCAAGGAACATTTCTACAAAATTCTTTGAAAATTGGCCAAACACTTTCGGAGGAGAAGTTTTCACTATAGCCATATAAAGCAAAATAGCCCCGACGCCTGGTGGCCATGATTTTCGACCAATTATCATGCCTTGAGGAACATGACAGAGAATAACCAAAGGAACATTTCTACGAAAATTATTTGAAATTCGGCCTGACACTTTCGGAGGAGAAGGTTTTTTAGTTTTGCATGGATCCACTAAATTTGAAGGCATTGAGAGGATGCTTCCTATGAAGTTTCGGCCAAGTGGTTAGGGAGGAGAAGTCGTTCGAAGTAAAATAAAGTTTACGCACGCACGCATGCACGCACGCACGCACGCACGACGCACAATTCGCCATAACATAAACCCGAAATAGTTAAAAAAATAAATGAAAATGCCAACTTTCCCTAAAACTTGAACCAAAAATAAGGTCAAAATCAGCATGTTCAGCATACACTATGAAGAAAGGTATTTATATGTAAGTATATTCCAAATATGAAAGACCTAACCCAAGTAATTATTGAGAAAAAATAAAAATTAAATGAAAATGTCAAATTTGAATATAGGTCATTTAGGGTCACAAAAGGCACTAGGTCAAATTGAAGGAAAAGGTTGTTAACAAACTGGAATGTGCGGTTTTCGCTTGAGCCAATATATTGTCAAGACATTTGATAGTTATTGACATTAATTTCAAAACCTCCAAACTTAAATTGGTGCAAGGTGTGACCTATGTAACCTACAGGTATATTTACTTTTGTCATCTTTGAAATACAGTTAATGTTGTAGTACCTTATCGCAAAAAGTTCCTGATCAGATCATTGTTTTTTAACAAAAACATGCACAGAAGCAATATTTACAAAACAATATGCCTTGTATATCTAGAATTGTTTTAATCAATTTCAATTGAAAATCTATTGTTCCTTTTTAAAATCGATGTTGTTTTTCTCGGAAATCATGCAGTCGTAAAGTTTACCCCGGCAACATTTTACCAACGCAACGTTTATCAAAACATGCTTCCCGTAATTCAAAGACAATAAATACATGCATCTACACGATAAATTTTGGAAAATTTGGTATGAATTTGATTATCTATACTTACTTTTAGTTTCTGGAAAGCAGATTTTGTGAAGATGGAGGTTATCAGGAAATATGATGTTAATGCATGATCCTGTATACATGTCAGTTTCGGATCAGTTGATGTGGTAGCATCTTAGAATTACTGTAAAGTGCATACTCTATGCAATTTGTATATATTTGTTATATTTTAATATATTTTCACAGTTTAATCACTTTCTATGGTTTTCTTGCTTAAATTTATGTAAAATGCTTGTTTGCAATGAACGAATCAAGCCATAATTTATTAAATGTGTAGGCCTAATAGTAATTATACCCCCATTTATATACCTTTGCCATGTTCTTGACAGAACTTGACCATTTCGACAACCAATTGCACAACATGGTCAATGATGATAAACGCCAACTATTCTTATCTGGCATAGCAGGTTTGCCTGTAGGTCATGTGCCAAGATAATTGGCTTCTTGTTTAAGAACAGATTTGGGTGCTGATGGTCTAGTGCCTGCTGAAGCCTTTGGAGAACATGTACATGTACCTAGTACGTGTCCATGGCCTGAGCAGCATGAAGCTGGTAGGGGTGTACTGCTGCAATGCCATTGTTATATCAAACCATTAATACAAAATATTAAAGATACTATTTATACAATGGAAGCAGGGAGTGTAATGACAATTGCATTTTAAATGTATAGCAAACAAATTGGTTGTGCTACAGGACATTTGTTGTTACTTTCTGAGGAAAGTGCTATTTGTTTCTTTCTTTTTCTCTTTTCACTACCAAAAAGCTATTTCCATGCCAAAGGTATTGATTGGTTTAACCCTTTCCCTAATATAGACGCTTTTATGGCGCCTCTGCAGCAGACAACTATTTAAAACATTGTGGCAAATGAAGAAATTGCTCCTGATTAACAATTTGCTCCATTTACCACAATATGTTCAACTTCACTCAAAGATTAAACTGTCATTGACTATGATAGAGACTAACAATATTTCTTAATAGACTCTTTTTTGTATGTGGGAAAGGGTTATAATTATTTTTTACCGGGGACTGTTGCCCTAAAACAAAGGTTATAAAAGGTATTTGCATTAGTAGCTTAATTTCTAGGGATATGTTTTGTTGACTTTCTTGTGATAGACATATTTTTAATATTATGATGGACCATTGAGGTTTTTTTTATTTTAGATTATGTTGTATTACTTTGTTTCCTATATACACGTTTGACAGCTGCAATTTTGTTGACAGTTAAAATCGATTTTGAAATGCCCCCCTGACCTACAACTTCTCAAAAATTTATCTTTAATCAATAACAAATCACGAGATCATAATCAACTCAACATACAGATGCCTTTTGATTCGGATCTCCCTTAAAACCCCAAGTAAATACAATCAGTTCAAAACAGAAATATTCACGTGTGTGAGAAACAAAAAATATTCTATGAAAGGTGGGATATTGTGCTGCTAGACCTCGAAAGTGTTTTTAAATTCTTATTTCATTTATTCTATAACTAGAACAGTGTATTTTGTTAGTGATCCGGAACTCACACGCTAACTGTACACAAAGTATTGTTTGTTATTAATAAAGTTTTGAACCTTTCTGTTTGTGATTTTAAATCTTGCCAATATTATCTCACAACTAGAAATGAAATAAAATGAAAAGAAAGGCAGGTCGTGTTGACATGGCAAATAATGGCTATGCCAACAAAAAAGACTATGCTTCAACTCTAATCCAATTCAATAAGTATAGAACACGCACATAATTTTATTTACAGTTGTGTTGAGAAGTATTAACACTTATTTGTAACAAAGCGTAAACAATCATTAAGCTTTGTCAGAAAATTATTCCAGTCAACAAAGATTGCCGCCAGGCAAAAACCTCATATTGACATTTGCGCTGAAAGAGTTAAGTCTTAAAAAGCCTATTCTCAGATGAGCGATCGAGGGCCTCTTGACCCTCTTGTCTAAGTTATATCATGGCGTTCCCTGGATAAGCTACTAGTACTACTGGTCGCGTTTTTCTGACTTCACCGAGTCAGTCGTAATGTTCACTCAACACTCAAAGAGGGAAGGCCATTACTACAATATTTAAAGCTTTGGTATGCTGGGGACGGAACCCGCGACCTCCCGTACAAGAGACGGATTCTCTACTACTACAACTATAACGAAGCGGTCCTCAAAACAACTGAACACGTTCTTGTTCCAATAGATTTCCTCAAAAGAATAGTCGAAACAATAAATGCATTGTTTTTATTCTTGTGAATTCTCAATTTGTTTGAGTGAGTTTGGGACATAGTTATAAAAAGTTTTTTTAAACCCTCATTTAAAAAATTGAAATTCGGAAACCTTGGCTAACAAACGTATATGTATATATGTTAAATATTTTAAAAAGTATCAAATATTTTTTACTATAATTTGATTATCTTTGAATTTGATATATATTGTATCACTGGGACTTGACTATCTGTAAAGAAATGTTTGAGACGGAATCGAAAAGCTGCTTCAACTCGGTTCACAGACATGTACATATACTTTCATAAGTTATTAGCGTAGAAACACATTTTTTATTTTCTATTTTGAAATTCCTATTTTAAGTCATATTTCTTTGGGTTCTTTCTATTGCGTAAGTGATGACAAATCAAATCAATTTTCCGGCTGATATCCTAACAAGCTAACGAATTATAATGTTGAGACAATGACTATTTGACGGTTCGATATAGAATGTTTATGAAATAGCTGGAAATGGTAAATTGTTAAAAAAACATTCCTCTTAAACATGTACTTTCATTGACATCAAATAGGGATTACAACAAACAAGATATCTATTTGAAACCGAAATGGTGTTCAATTATGGAGAGCTACTGTAGAAAGAAATATTTGAAGTTTTTCATTGCAGATATTGTTATGAGACTTTAACAAAATGGACTGTTTCAAGTCTAGATTTCGATGAGTGTCTAGGGAATTCGCCTACTTTAGCATTTGGCTCCGAAGAGTCTATTGATAAAAACAAAGATTTAAGTTGACTTTGTTTAGGAGGCATTTATTCAGATTACTCACTGCAAAGAAAGCAAGCTCATTGTATTGTCGGACAAATGACATGGTTGCGACGATCTTGGTCGTGTGTGATACATTATACGATGTGTGCAAAATCAGGTAAAATTGAGTTATCCTTTATTAATTATAGCAATGACTTTCTTTCCTTGAAGCTAAGAATAACAGGGTTAGTATTGCGACTGACTGGCTGGTGCCATAATGAATGGACTGATATTACTAGTAACTTACCCACTAAATGCCATGATAAAACAGAACAGTAATAATTGAAAGCGGCTTAAAACACCAAACAGGCTGTAACAAACCCAGTGATACCATTTCGGTTGTCGCACAATTTGATCCATTGGACTCACTTCTGTCCTTTACCATCAAGTAAGTAGAATGCACATACATTAAGAATGACAGTGTGCAAAGGCTATTTCTTACATCTAAGGTCGTCTTGAGAACAATCCGCATTGTTGTCTGGCTTACATATTCAGTGAGTCCATCCTGGATATTGGAAAATATAATGAGTCCGACTAACTTTTTGTCTTTTCCACCAAGTAGATGGAATACACGACCGTTCATTCATCCGAGTTCATCAGAAGATTAATCTTTTCCAACATACCATACAATTTGCAGCAGAGTGGTTGCTGAAAAGAAAAAGGAAAAGTTGCTCATCTTCCATTTGCTAATATGTTTTTGAAATTCGTACGCTTCATATACGTCAAAAAGCGTCTGTATTTGGGAAAGGTCAAGGATCCTGTCTTGTCTGAAGCGACACGTATGGAAGTTCATATTATCAATTGACATCGCTTGAATTCACGTAACAACAAACTGTTAGAAAATGTCGGTTAAAGAATTGCAGGACACATCGCCGGAAAAATGGAGGTGATTATATTCGATTTTATTTGACATCTGGACCATTTGTTTCAAGTATTGTTCAGTTATATAACGGTGACATTTTATAAGTATGTTAGCAAATTTACAAGTGCGTTCCAACGCGACTGTGGTGGGCGGTAATAACCCAAGTACCCTCTGTCTTAATCCCCCGCGCCGGGATGGTGGTGGACGGTAATAACCCAAGTACCCTCTGTCCTAGATCCTCCTCGCCGGGATGGTGGTGGGCGGTAGTAGCCCAATTACCCCCTGTCCTAGAGAACTCCACGCCAGGATGGTGATGGGCAGTAATAACCCAAGATCCTCTTGTCTTAAATCCCTCGAGCCGGGAAGGTGGTGGGCGGTAATGACCGGTGTACCGCCCTGTTCTAAATCCCAAGGACCGGGATCTTGGTGGGCGGTAATAACCCAAGTACCCCCTGTCCTAAATCCCCTGCACCGGGATGATGGTGGGCGGTAATAACCCAAGAACCTCCTGTCCTAAATCCCTCGCGCCGGGATGGTGGTGGGCGGTAATAACCCAAGTAGCCCCTGTCCTAAATCCCCCGCACCGGATGGATGTGGTCGGAAATAACCCAAGTACACCTTGTACCTAATCCCCACATTAATAACCACAGTACCACCCTGTCCTAAATCCCTAGCGCCCGGATGATGGTGGGCGGTAATAACCCAAGTATCCCCTGTCCTTAATCCCCCTCGCTGGGATGGTTGTGGTCAGAAATAACCCAAGTACACCCTGTACTTAATCCCCACAGTAATAACCACAGTACCACCCTGTCCTAAATCCCCCGCTTCGGGATGGTTGTGGGCGGTAATAACCCTGTCCTAAATCCCCCGAGCCGGGATGATGGCGGGCGATAATTACACAAGAACCAACTATCCTAAATTCCCTGCGCCGGGAAGGAAATGGGCGGTAATAAACACAGTATCCCCTTGTCCGGGATGGTGGTGGGCGTTGTTAACCCAAGTAGGGATGGTCGTTGGAGGCAATAACCCAAGGACAACCTGTCTTAGATCCCTTGCGCCGCGATGTTGGTGGGCGGTTATAACTAAAGAACCCCCTGTTTTAAATCCCCTGCGCCGGGATGTTGGCAGACGGTAATAACCCAAGTAGCCCCTGTTCTAAACCCCAAGCGCCTGAAAGGTGATCGGCTATAATAACAACCGTACCCCATGTCCTAAATCCCCCGCGTTAAGATGGTGGTGGGCGGTAATAACCCTGTCATTAATCCCCCGCACTAGACACTGCGCTATGACATATCGAGGGCTTGGCGTGAAACGGTTGTAACTAAAATCAGTATTCTTTTACCAAGGATAATCACCTCGCAATAAAGTCTTTATAATCGTTAAATCATTTTTCTTGGTAAACAATGTAAATTTAGGTGCCATTGCTCGTTCTGTTTACAAAGGGGTCAAAATTGCCCCTAAACCAGGGTTTTCAAAATAGGTTTTAAGTTACAACCGTTTCACGCCAAGCCTTCGATATTCAAAACGGGTGATATTCACCAAATTTCAATATCTGTCTTTGTGGAAATTGTCTGTTACTAGAAAACGTGATCGAGAAATTAAGCGCCAGGAATTACACGTTTCACATCAAACACTTACCCTGCAACAAACGATTTAAACATTTACCTAATACTTGATATCTTGGTGGCACCTGCTTTAAATAAATACAAAGAGGAATCGTTTGAGGAGAAAGTTCACACACATCGACAATTAGAATACAGAGTTGAAAATAGTATGAGAAACTTAGTAGTTGTTTGATTTCTTGGCAATTTTCCTATTTTACACAACGGTACATGTATCAAATGGTTTCCGCTGGAAAGTCGTCTTAAGTCATTACGTTGGAGCAGGAACATTTTCTTAATCAAGGATACCTTAAGGATATCGCAAGAAGTGCTTATTTGTTCGTGTATGTATGCGTAGTTTAAGATGATTTAAACGCAGACGTCCCAAAATAATAACTAAATATATAATATATCCAAACCCAAGAACATTTCGTGCTCCTTCTCTCATAACCTTAAATGTATTTTAATAACCGCAAATTTCGACTGATACTTTGTTATCAGTGTGATACGGGTTCTATTATCTAGAGACAGGTACACACACTTTGTGTTCTAATCTAAATAAGTTCAGAACGTCATTTCTCGCATATTTAAGTCCTATATTCAAAGTCAAATTTATCGAGCGTTTAGAAAAAAATGCAACGTAAATTGACTTCAGCTAAACCAACCTAAGGCTTTCAGCCATTTCATATTCGATGGACTTCGGATAAATCGAACATGCGATTATTCAAATATATCGTTTAACTCAAAACAATTCATTGAATGGCTCTGTGTTTTGAAAACAGCGTATTGTAGTTCTGCTTTCTCATGAGACTTACAATCAGAACTGCTTATGTGCTATTGTGATGTTATCATTCGATCGCTTTTCATATTAAACATATAGTATAAATTAATCTTGAAGCTAAAATACATAAATTAATTTATAATAATTCGAGAGATCACTCGAACAAGCCTATAACTCGAAGTTATTTATGTGTCCCTCCTTTCGATTCCTTGTTATCGCGAATCCGCTATACCTGTACTATTAATGAGATCTGATGACCGTCTATGACAGATCGACTCAGATTGACCTTTGCGACAGTCATTTAGATTGTCGCCAACATAATCGTGATATAATTCTATATTATGGATATACGAAATAGATAATGATGATTGCCGACTTTTCCGTTTGTATATAATATTTAAATGTATAAGGTCAACTCGTGACGACCTTTTATGCAAAATGTGTGCTGATTTCAATTTTTGTAACTTTTCGTCGTATATGGCTATTCATAGCTGAAATCGCTACATGTTGTGTTAACTTACAATTGTACGTATTTAGCATGCAACTGTTGAACGTACAAGGGTTGTACATGCACGCATGCATCGAGTTTGTAGAGGCTAAATCGTCCTCCTTTGGAGTGTGAGACAAAAGTTTGATCTCCGGTCAGGTTACGGGTATCGCATATCGATCGATTAATCGATGTCAGGATATACACAAGCGGTTGTACTGATAAATCTTCATTAACGCCGTGCTGCAACTGAAATACTGTTGAAAAAGGCGTAAAGCACCATTCAGACAAACAAGGACATTGCCTTTGAATTACTAGTAATAAGAGAGACCGGGTGTGATCAAACCGAATGAAGGACTCTTCAACACATGGGCAATTTACCGGATCTATATGTGCATTGCTTCTGGCACTTAAAGATATCAAGGAAACCCCGTCTTGTAGCTGAAATATTGTTGAAAACGGCGTAAAGCATCATAAAGACAAACAAGGACATTGCCTTTGCATTACTAGTAATAAGAGAGACCGGGTGTGATCAAACCGAGTGAAGGACTCTTCAACACATGGGCAATTTACCGGATCTATATGTGCATTGCTTCTGGCTCTTAAAGATATCAAGGAAACCCCGTCTTGTAGCTGAAATATTGTTGAAAACGGCGTAAAGCATCATAAAGACAAACACGCTCTTTGACTATGAATTACAAGTTACATAAGAGACTGATAAATTGATTAAACTAGGTAAAGGAGTCTTCAACACTTTTACAGTGTCTACCTCGTTTCTGGTGTTGATCAGTCTCCAACAAGCCCATTGACTATGAATAACTAGTTACAAGAGAGACTGATGAAGTGATTGAACTAGGTGAAGGAGTCGTCAACAATTTTACAGTATCTACCTCGCTTCTGATGTTGATCAGTCTCAAGGAAACGCCGTGCTATAACTAAAATACTGTGGAAAACTACGTAAAGCAACATTCAGACACACAAGCATATTGACTATGATGTGATTTAACTAGGTAAAGGAGTCTTCAACACCGGGGTATTTAATAGTAACTATCTCGCTTCTGGTTCTGATAAATATCCAGGTAACGCCGTGCTGTAATTAAAATACTGTTGAAAACGGCGTAAAGCACTATTCAGACAGCCAAGCCTATTTACTATGAATGATAAGTGACAGGAGAGACTGCGTGTGTGATTTAACCGAGATAGGGACTCTTCAACACAATGGGAATTTAATAGTAACTACCTCACTTCTGGTTCTGATAAATATCAAGGAAACGCCGTGCTGTAATTAAAATACTGTTGAGAACGGCTTAAACCCAATTCGGACAATCAAGCCTATTGACTATGACATATTAGTATCAAGAGAGACTGAGTATGTTATATACGTGAGTGAAGGATTCTTCAACACACGGGGAATTTAACATTAACTACCTTGTTTTATCAACTATGTCAAATATTGCTTAACGTTTATTTTAGTTTACTTTACATGTAAGCTGTAGCTACATGTATCTAATCGCGACGTTAAACATTTTCCACTTAAAGCTAAACTAATCGCTTTAAAAAAAACCTGCAGGCAAATTGTGGAAAATATGTGTAAATATAAGCATGCCTATTGTATGGAGTTAAAAACATTGTGGCAATAAGAAAACCTGCTCATTATGATCAATTTCTCTTTTTGTAAGAATATTTTCAAAAGTCGTCTGCTGTAGATGCGTCTGTATGTTGGAATGTCTCTGTCTTTATCTCTCTTTCTTTCTTTCTCTCTCTGTCTCTTTCTTTCTCTCTCTTTCTCTCTCTTTGTCTATATCTCTCTCACTTTCTCTCTCTCTCTCTCTACCTCTCTATAGCTCTATCCCTTTATGTCTGTCTGTCTGTCTTTATATATGTATGTCTGTCTGTCTGTCTGTTTCTCGCTCTGTCTCTGTGTCTGTCTGTATATATATATCTCTCTCTCTATCTATCTCTCTCTCTCTCTCTCTCTCTCTCTCTCTCTCTCTCTCTCTCTCTCTCTCTCTCTCTCTCTCTCTCTCTATCTCTCTCTCTCTCTCTCTCTCTCTCTCTCGCTCTCTCTGTCTCTCTGTCTCTCTCTCTGTCTCTCTCTCTCTCTCTGTCTCACTTTCTCCCTCTCTCTGTCTCTGTCTTTATCTCTCTTTCTTTCTTTCTCTCTATGTCTCTTTCTTTCTCTCTATGTCTCTTTCTTTCTCTCTATGTCTCTTTCTTTCTCTGTATGTACCTCTCTTTCTTTCTCTTTCTCTTTCTTTCTCTCTATATCTCTCTCTCTCACTCTACCTCTGTATAGCTCTCTCCCTTTCTGTCTGTATGTCTGTCTCTGTGTCTGTCTGTCTGTCTGTCTGTCTGTCTGTCTGTCTGTCTGTCTGTCTGTCTGTCTGTCTGTCTGTCTGTCTGTCTGTCTGTCTGTCTGTCTGTCTCTATGTATCTCTGTCTCTCTCTCTCTGTCTCTCTCTCGCTCTTATCTATATGTCTGTCTGTCTGTCTGTCTGTCTGTCTGTCTGTCTGTCTGTCTGTCTGTCTGTCTGTCTGTCTGTCTGTCTGTCTGTCTGTCTGTCTGTCTGTCTGTCTGTCTGTATGTCTCTCCCTCCCTCTCTCTCTCTCTCTCTCTCTCTCTCTCTTTCTCTCTCTCTCGCTATACTTTTATTTGTCAACATGCCCCTTATTTCTTTTTCATTCTATTTATTGATTCAGTTAACCCTTTCCCGCACTCTTAAATTCTACACAAGTCGAATTTCGAAACAACTAGATAAAAGTATTGAAATCTCTATAAATGAATGTGTATCAGAAAGCGTCTGTTTGTGGGAATGTGTTTAAGAATCGGATATACACCAGGTATATGTTGACAATATAAGTCTGATCTTTACCATCGGGCAAAGATATACGTATAATGGTTTGTATGTATATCTACTGTACGCTGAACTATCGCAATGTAAATAAGTATAAGTGTTTATTTGCATAGACCTAACAGTCACGTTGTAGCAACTCTTCAAATGATTGATTGAGGTTTCACATACATTTATTGATTTGTTTTGTGTAAATATACACGGATAGACTATATTATCCTGGTCCTGAGCTTTACATTTAATTATTATCTTTTTACGCATAATACCTCATATTAAAAGTGCCTATATAACAAATTGTATTTGTAGACACACGTGCATGTCATTATTATAAAATGTATAGCATTACACAAAGGTCAGGATCAGGTAAATATAGTCAAGTAATACTGAATTGATAAAACGTTCATCAATTTACACACATACTTTATTGAAAGTTATAACATTATTTGTGAGTTATATAGGCATTTTTGAAATTCGGCCTTGTGAGTAAAAAAGTTATTGTTGAATTCAAAGGTCAGGATCAGGTGAATATAGTCAAGTAATACGGAATTGATAAAACGTTCATCAATTTACACATAATCTCGTTCGAGTAATACCATTTTGTTTGCCCTGCAAACACATTAAAATAAGGTACATGTATTGTGTGTACAAAGATAGTAATTAAATTCAAAGGTCAGAATCAGGTTAATATTGTCAAATAATATTTAATTCATAAATCGTTCATCAATTTAAACAAAATCTGGTGTGAGTGATATCATTCTTTATGCAATACAAAAGCATTATAATCAGATCTTGTGCGCAAAAAAAGTTATTATTGAATTCAAAGGTCAGGATCAGGTGAATATAATCAAGTAATACGGAATTGATAAAACGTTCATCAATTTACACATAATCTCGTGTGAGATATACCATTCTTTATGAGTTACAAACACATTATATCAGGTAGTGTATGTAAAAAGATGATAATCGAATTCAAAGGTCAGGATTAGGTTAATATAGCAAGTTATAATTAATTGATAAAACGTTCATCAATTTACACACACTTTCGTTTGAGTTATATCATTCTGTATGCGTTATAAACACATAAAAATCAGGTCGTGTGAGTAAATAAGACAATTATTGAAGTCAAATGTCAAGATCAGGTTAATATTGTCAAGTTGTAATGAGTTGATAAACTTTTCTCAATTTACACACAATTTCGTGTGAGTTATATCATTCTTTATGAGATATATAAACATTGTTGTGTGACTTATACCATACTTCATTTGTTATATAGACACTTTTATATCTGTTCTTGTTCGTTAAGAGGTCATTATTTAGTTCAAAGGTACGGATAAGGTTAATTGTCTCAAGTAATAATGAAGTAATAAAACGTTCATCAATGTTCATGCACTGTTTTGTGAGTTAAACCATTCTTTATGACTTGCATTAACACTTTAACATTAAGTAGTAAATAGATCGTTATTGAATTCAACTGTCAGGATGAGGTCAATAGTGTCAAGTAATACTGAACTGACGAACGTTCATCAATTTAACACAATCTCGGATGTGTGAGTTATATCATTCTTTATAGATATATAAACTTTGAAATCAAGTATTGTGCGAAAACACGTCATTATTGAATCTAAAGGTCAGAATCAGGTCAATATTGTCAAGTAGTACTGAACTGACGAACGTTCATCTATTTACACACAACATCGTGTGTGTGAGTTATAGCAGATTATTATAGTTCAGTAATAATGAATTGATAAAACATTCATGAATTTGCAAACACTCTGTGTTGTGTATATCATTCCTTATGAACTATATAGAAACTTCATGATAGAATGTATTGTGCGCTGCGGAATCAGGTTTATTACAAAGAATGTCGATCCAAAATTAACATTATTCCCGATCAGATATCAGGAATATTACTTACGGTTACTTACGGTTCCGAGACCGCCGGAAAGCCTAGGGCTTCTAATGGTCCATCTATTGTGTGTTTACTTGTATTTTTTGACAAGTGGCAGCGTAATATACTGTTAACAAATCTCCAAAATACACATGACATAGGTCTATGTTTGTGATTTACATGACCATTATTATTATTACCATTCATCATCTTTATTTTCACGGCAGGTTGAACAAATGGCCAAAGCAAATCCAACAAACCTGTCAGATATAGATCCGACTAAGATGTGTGACCCTTGTTTGTTCAGGGGTATAAACACACAGGCAGGAACCTACTGTCAGGTTTGTTCAGAATATCTATGTGATACATGTGAAGCAGTCCATCGAAGTTCTAAAGCATTACGTGATCATGAGCTTAAACCGTTTAAAGAGTCACAAAGATGTCGATTAAACAAAAGGCACGGATTTCGTCAATTATGGCCTGTGACGTCCACCGTACAGAGACCCTTGCACATAACTGCGTCAGTCATAACGTACCCATATGCAGTGCATGTAAATCAGCGAAACATAATAAATGTAACACTAAGACTCTAAAGCAAGTCTCGAAAGAAGCAAAGATAAAGAACGACGTGTTTCAATGCACTGAGAATTCAACGACTTTATTATCCGAGATCAAAGACATTAAAGAGTCAAGGGAAAAAGAACAAAATTTGATACGAGTATGCTCCAGAAAATGTATTGAACAAGTAAACAGAACGAACAAAATTATTACATGGGCCGAAAAGCTGACAAAGGAAATGGAAAACAAAATAGAAAGCAAACAAAATCAGCTTCTTGCTGAAATGGAAGGGGATATCAAAGCAGTAGTTGAGATCAGCAAACAAATGCAACATATCGTGAAATCGTTTGAAATCCTCGGAAGGGATAATGCAGATGCGAAATGTTATCCTCATGATGAAAGAGAAAGGCAAGATTGAAAACGGAATAGAAATGAAAGAGGACATACTGAAACAGTTTAAGCCAGTTTCGTTAGAGTTTCAGCTGTCTGACAAACTTGTGATCTTAATGTCGGGATTAACTTCAATGGGCATACTAGACGTCAAGGAGATACAGATACGTAAACCTGAAACTTTTGAAAGCAAAGAACATCAGATTTGCTTCCGGGACATATCCTCTGCGACAAATAAGATGACAATAGACACAGCATACAGTACAGTCTCAGGCTGTACTTTTATGCCAAACGGGGAATTAGTCATTTGTGGTAACCGTAATAATTCCGTCAGAGTCTTAACATACGACCTTAAAAAAAAGAACGAACTTAAGTTTGGATCATGTGTCTGGGATATTGCGGTTGTGTCTAAGACCGAGGTCATTGTGACTGAACCAGATTCAAAATGGCTCCAGTTCTTAAATATTTCTAAGAACATTGAGAAGGGTAAATGTATTCCTGTCGGAATGAAAGTTTGGGGAATTGACTGTAAATACGACAAACTATATACCAGTTGTCACGGGAACGATAGTAATGGAGGACCGGTAAAGGTACTTACAATGGATGGTGTACCGTGAACACTTTTACCATTAGTCCTTGGATATCCTTATAACTTGGCCGTGAACAGTTCCGGGGAAAATATCCTTGACAGTATATCTAGTATATCTAGTATGTATGGTGACAGATATAGTGTGATGTGTATGGATGACACGGGCCATACATTGTATAAGTATTTCTGGCACACAGCGTTAAGTGAGCCGTGGGGTTTCTGTTTGACCTCCCATGATAACTTTATGGTGTGTGATGATTGTAAAAATTATATACACGTGGTGAGAGTGACGGTACTCAATACAGACTTCTTCTTACCGTCGATGACGGTTTAAACAGGCCTCAATGTTTGGCTTACAGACC
>JASEVX010000013.1:35476888-35525146 GCA_031761405.1 Serripes groenlandicus | reverse complement strand
ACCCCTGATCAGCCTAAATGCATGCCGCGCATGCTTACCAAGGATAGACACTTTTCGTCTCCCGGTGAATTTTGTGTTTCAGAGAATAATAAGTTTATATACCTCTTATCCTCCCTGAAGACGGAATGTGTCGGCCCGGATATAGCCTGTGTGGACTGCACGGGCTGTTCTGGGTCCATACATTACGCAAGAGTCCATTACGTTGGTTTTCTCGTGGAACGGCTCATTTATGATCGATGTCTTTCTCATCAAATAAGTTCATTTTATTTAAGAAAAAAAAAATATATATTCTTGTTTCTTCTCACAATTTATTTCTTGACACATTGCGTTATGGACAAGAGAGGGAAAGAAAAGATGTGAAAGAAGTGTGTACTTTATGAGAAACAGGAGGATATTGAAGACGAGTTCCATATATTTGCTAATTGTAGTTTCTATTCTGATATCATGCAGGTAGACCAACTAAAATATCTAGGACAATATAACGACACCTTAAAGAATGAAGATTTTATTACCAGATTAGAGATGAAAAGATTTTGATAGAAGGAGAAATTTGCCACATTATGAGGGATGATTTTCTTCTTTTGTCTCAATGTTTTAAATGTCGTCCGCTGCAGATTGCGCCAAAATGCGTGTGAAACTTACACCTGCCTATGTAATTGTTAACTTGATTTAAAGTCACAATATCTTAATAAATGTTTCTACTATTGTTACAAAAAAAACCCGTTCCTTCCTGTAGCAAATGTATGTGATTTGCAATAAAAACAAAAACAAACATTTGTCTTTGTCAAGATTTCACGAAATTTTTGAAGACAGGGCCTATAATGGCTTTAAGTTTAAACACTTTCTTCCACCTATAGCCGCATTTTGACGCATCTGCAGCAGACGACTTTTGAAAACTTTGTGACAAAAAGAAGAAATTGCTCAAAACGAGCAGTTTTTCCTTTTGCCACAATCTTTTCAACGTTTTTTCAGTAATTATTATACCTTCAATTTCTAGAGATTTTCCATATTTTTAGTAGAATGTTTTCAAGTAGTCTGCTGCAGAAATTGTTGTATGTGTGGAAAGGGTTAACGTGAACCGTCTCCTTTCGTGAGTTTCATCATTACACGAGGCTGTTGGGTTTTTTGGATAGACAGAATGCCTGGATAGATGAATGCCGGAGCCACAGATTTCGATAACATTACACAAATGAGGTGACCTCAACCGATGTGGGTTTTCTCACACGACACAGCACTTTCTGTTCAGCTGACGCATCCGAATTGGGGACACGTAGACCACACTGCGTGCAAATGTGGGGTCATTTTGATTATTATTTTTGACGGATAAGTAAATGCTCCGAACTCAAGCATTACATTTGTGAACAGATTCTAAAATGTACAATGAGTGGACTCGCATTAATAAGAAACATGTTAACATTTTAAATATATCGTTTGTGCCCAATTTGGCAGCCCATAAGTACATTTTTTTGGAACGTATATTGAAGAATGCTCCCGAACTCCCTTCCTTACATTTGTGAACAGATTGGACACGCAGCGTAACTAGAAAATGCGAACACTACAAATATATCACTTAACATCGAACGATTTGAATACAGTTCGAACCTTGTGTATAAAGACCACACATTTTATTTTGCAGGAATATTTATAAAGAAAAAAGAATAATTGGAGAAACTAAAAAGTGTGGTTGCTTTAGACAGGGAATTAGCTTTTTTCAAGTTGGTCTTTAGCACAGGTATGGGGTGTATATTGTTTAAACTCGAACCATTTGCCATGAGCGGATATGTCGTTTAAAAACCTTCGTAGCCATCTGTTTGCTTATACGATTTTGTTATTATTTTTATTACTGAGCTTGCTTTCCCCTAATAAACACATACTTATAAATTAATTACTACAGCCTTACAATACAAAAATGATTTAAGCATGAATCCAAGCGATATCTCGAACACAGTCGATTACTCGAAGTAATAGTAAACGTCCCTTTCGACTTCGAGTCATTGGGAGAGACCACTGTACTATTATCCTCCTGCTTATGTTTCTCGATTACTTTAATAACCTCTCTCCCTACATATAGACGTTTTCTGACGCCTTCTCTTAGCAGACGATGTTTGAAAAAAACATCGTTGCAAAAGAAATCAAAGCGTCTGAAAGCGCTGATGGTATAAGGGGGGCCATATGTAAATTGAAAACATATGGCATATAGATCATATGGACAAACATTGTTGAAATACTAATGAAACAATGACCTTTTAAACAAACCAAACCAAAAATGTTTGAAAGCAACACCACATTTGCCTGCCAATAACATATACATATCTCTTCATTTGTCAAAGTTTTACCCTTTTCTTGTATAAACAAAATATCGAAAGGACAAAAGATTGACAAAAAAAAACCCGAAGCAGGCTACCCTTAATTAAAATATTTCTAGTTCAGAAATCACTAAAGATCCCACAATGTATAATTGTAATCATGCTGATAAATGAAAGACGATCGAAAGCATTGATAGAGTTATGTTTCTTTTGCACTGCACAATTGCAGCTCTGAGTTTCCTATACACCAAGTCTTGAATTGATATATTGAGACATATATTGAGACAATTAACCGAAGAAATGAAAAAATTGAGTTTACACCTAAAAAACAGATTAGATTTGACGAAGTACAAATCTTGGGGAAGCACTCTATTAACGTAAAAGGGAATTTCACGGAACGCATGTGTTGCATATAATGAGGGGAGAACATTGAAAGACAAAAATATACACACTCCAAAACGCAGCATGCTTTAATTTTATGGTAATGGTGCACCTGCAAATCTGTAGGTCATAAGTTACATACAAACCAAGTTTGAAATTGATACAATGAAAAGTTAATTGAGACAATCGCTGAATCTAAATAAGGAAAAAATGGAGATAACTGAACAAACAGAACCAGAGTTATGTACCCTAGTACTTTGCCGTTTCTCTCTGATCACACGGGTATAATTGTGACCACTTTGAAATAAATATCTGCCCATACAGAAACAACGTGTTAACCAATACATGCAATCAATGACGGAACGGACGAATGCACATTCAGGCTAGACAAGCCGGCCGGACGCCGGATTATACCTCCAAGCTTTTACAGACGGAGACAACTCAAGTATTGATTACAGAAGAGACTTGGTCCGATGCGTCAAAAACACGTCAGCTTAGATTATGGTATTTGTAAAGTATTTGCAATTTAATTGTATCTCCAGAAACGGGACGACGGACCGTCAAAGGTTAATTTCAAAAACCTATTTAGACTACATTTCTAGTTTTATTTTGTCAACAGATACATCTAGGACTATATTACAACGTTGATGAACGTTGAGTCTTAAATTAACGCAAAATGCATATACATTATAATTTTAGTCCCAAAAATCGCTTAGAAGCTTCTCAATAATAAAATAAATAATGACCTTTGCGGTTATAACTCGGATGTGTTGACAAATTCCGTGCCAAATTTCTCTTTCCGACCGTTTGACCAAAAGTCAATGCGACATGCGTCATTCGTCTTTCACCAATGGCTAAAGTCTATGTGGAAACGCAGCCAGTTGCTTGGGAAGATTGTTGTGAGAGGAGTACTGGTTTGAGACAAACCAGGAAATACATTTGTAGGTGAACTGGCCTCCGCCGTGATATGACTGAAGAAATGTTAAAAACGGCGTTAAATCCCAATCAATCAATGTTGAAATTAACTTATCTATATAATTTGTAGATTTAATTTCTATTTCCTAGTAGGGTCTACATACATACAGCGACACATGAGAATATTCAACACAAAACGCGACCATGTTTTTACCAACCAATTCCCAGTAGCGGTGAGACCGTTTTGTAACATTATTTCATTGGCATGTATACACAGTAGGAACGCTCTCTCTCTTTGGACGAATTATGTTGTAACAAGTTTGTTTACAGTATTCCTATAACCTTGACACCACATAGACTAAAATATACAGCAAAACAACATTGAAACTAAAGGCAATAACTATTGACCTGAATTAATAAAAGTATGATTTTGAATAGTGATGAAAACATTAGTGGAAAAAAGACAAACTTGTTGATTATCATTCATTACCTGTTAAGCGATTAGTCAAATGTGTCTAAAAGGCGGCAAAAGGTTAAAATAATAACTGTAGACAAATGTTTTCGTTATCTAGGTTATAGAAACATAATTGATTCATGTTTCAAAGCATTGTTTTGAAAAGGAGGAATTGCTCATTGTCAGCAATTGCTCCGTTTGCAAATATACTTTCAAACATTTGTTGTTAGCTAACTAAGTAGCTAATAACGGGAACGGTTCAACACCCTTTCCCGCTTACAGTCGCTTTTTGACAGCATGTGCAGCAGACGGCTGCAGAATTGTTTATCATGACCCATTTCCTCTTTTTCCACAAAAGGTTTCAACTATATATTTTTCCCCTTGATGTAAGGCAAATATTGCTCGTAATCATTCATCTCTAGCATGTTATTCAAAATGTGTCCGCGAAGGGAGAAAGAGGAGAAAGAACGTCCATAGTAAAACGTTTAAATATGAAGAAGACATTACATTTGAAACGTGTTTGAAAGCATTGGTGTGAAAAGGAGGAATTGCTCAATTGTCAGCAATAGCTCCATTTTCAACAATATGTTTTAAATATTCGAACTTGTTATAGTATCACGGAAAGGGTTTCCGCTTCCATGGGAAGGATGTAACCATTTTCCGCCTACAGACGCTCACAGACGCATGTGCAGCAGACGACAATCGAAAACATTGTGACAAAAGGGGGAAATTGCTTTTCGTAGGCAATTTCTACTTTTTGCCACAATGGTTTCAACTCCTTTCAATAATTGTATTTTACAGTGCTTTGCACATTTCTCTATAAGTCGACTGTTGTAAAACTAATGGGAGTCACAGAACGGTGGACGTTACCTTCACACTTACTGACATTGAGGTCAACCATAGTTCAGAGTGAGTTTCATTCATAGAAACTTATTTTGTCTCATCAATTTATGCAAGCGGAGGGTTTTGTGATTCGTGTCGAACCAATGAAATCGTTGAAAAAGGCAGATTATAACCAATCAAAACTCGATTTTGGTGTAGTAGGTATAACACATGTGGACTTGCGGTTGCAGCTTTAATCCGACTTTTCGAAAGCAGCTTCGCTATGAGATAGTGGCGGAAACGCCCCCTATTCCAAAAATTGCTCATAATGAGCAATTTCTCTCCATTTGCCAAAATGTTTTCAACTTTATTCGCTAATAATCTTTTCCAAATGTGTGCCTAGATACTTTACAAGTGTCGTCTACTGCAGATTTGATGAACTCGAAGTCGGAAAAGGATTAAAAACCTTATCTTACAGTACATGACTTTTAAACAGAATGTACGCGTCCCTGCTCATGAGCAATAACTCCTTTGCCACGATTCTGCAAAAATAGGTCCGGAAGTGGGAAAGGGTTGAACTTATTTATTTTATGAAATTGTGAAACAAATGTACACATTTTTATTAACCACTTTCTTGGTCAACTACCTGGATACTTACTTAACCTTGTGGTGTATTCAGTTTTATTTTACCACTTTCTTGGTCAGCTACCCTGGATACTTACTTAACACCTGTGGTGTATTCAGTTTTATTTACCACTTTCTTGGTCAGCACCTACCTGGAATACATACTTAACCTTTATACTGTGTGTATTCAGTTGTATTATGTCAGGTCTCGCGAGATTTTCCAATCGTCCACGCCAGCTCGGTAAGAACCAATACTAAAACCATGTATCACTATCTGGCAACATTATTCCTCGAATTCATCAGATACATTCTAGGCGCGGAATGCTAGTCTGCGGCTGGACTGCTGTCGACAGCGCAGCTGATCTGGTCGATACATTACGCAGCTGCACATTCTCCCGCGAAAATACATGCAGATGATCATGCGCAGGTTCAAACACGACGGAATTAAAACTTGCCGTAATTGTCTAGGTAAAAATACGGTACCGAATATGGACGAATATGGTAAATGGTACGTCACTGAAATATGGTGTGACTTCTTTCTTTGAAATATGAATTCACGTCGTTTAAAATGTGGTTCACAACGCCAATCATTTTATTATAATGTTTGTGTAAATTGTGTTATTGCGTTATTCAAAATATTTGAAATTTGTATATTTTTTGTTTTCAAACTGTCTTTTACTGTTATATTTAAGTATATAATAAATAATAAAAGGAAAATTATGTTGCACTAGCGAGACATGGCCTTGTTGCTTTTTCCGCGAGATATCGATTTGCCCACGCCTCTTCTGCAACATAAAATATTATACATGTATTCTCTGTTTTACGCACCTCCGTGAACGTTGTTGCGATTTTTGTAAGCCAAATCTGCCAATTAAGCTATAGCTTTTTAATAAACTTAACATCAACTTATAACTGTGTAGATTTGGGCAGTATTTTGCTCAATACTTGTCTGATCGTGCTGAAAAAATCATGATATATTGAAAAGGTCAATTTCATTTTATCATATTAATTCCAAGTCTTAACAATCAAACATTGAACTCAAACAAATTGATAGAGTGGAAGATGTTGAAAAAGCCAAAACTTTCACTGTATTTTCAATAACATCACGGCGTTTCCTTGAGATTTATCAGTACCCACCCAACCGCTCTTTATATATATCCTTACATCGGTTAATCAAATCGTTATGCTATAACCGTAACCAGACCGAACCTTTGTCTCTCACTCTAAATGCGGACACTTTATGCCACTACAACATCGATGCATTCGTGCATGTACAACACCCTTGCACATTCAACGGCCCGCATGCTTAATACGTGCAATTTGTAAGTTTAAACACAGAAAAAGTAGCTATTTCAGCTATGGGTACGCCCATATCCGTCAAACACATTTCATTCAATAACATTGAAAATCATCTTAAATTCTACATAAGCAGTTCTGATTGTTAGTCTCATGAGAAAGCAGAACTACAATACGCTGTTGTCAAAACACAGAGGAGTTCAATTGAATTGTTTCGAGTTAAAACGATATATTTTGAATTATCACATGTTCGAGTTATCCGAAGTCCATTGATTATGAAATGACTGAAAGTCGTTGGGGTGGATTAGCTGAAGTCACTTTACGCTGCATTTTTTTCTAAAACGCTCGTTAAATTTGACTTTGAATATAGGACTGAAATCTGCGAGAAAAAACGTTCTGAATTTATTTAGATTAGAACAAATTGTGTGTGTACCTGTCTCTAGATAATAAACCCGTATCAAACTGATAATAAAGTATTTCCTTTTGATATCAGTCGAAATCTGAGGTTATTAAATTACAGTTTAGGTTGTGAGACGAGAAGGAACACGAAATGTTTTTGGGTTTGGATATATTATATATTTATTTAATATTAAGAGCTTTAAAATCGTCTTAAACTACACATACATACACGAACAAAATAAGTACTCCATGCTTTCTTTTTAAGGTATCGTTCTTTAAGAAAATGTTCCTATTCCAATGTGACGGCTAAATTGCCAAGAAAACCAAACAACTACTAAGTTTCTCATATTGTTAATGTGTGTGAACTTTCTCCTCAAAGTTGTCCTCTTTTTATTTTTATTTAAAGGCAGGGGACACTAAGATATCAAGCATCAGGTAAATGTTGAAATCGTTTGTTGCAGGGGTAAGTGTTTCATGCCAATCGTGTAATTGCCTGGCTATCTCGCACTTAATTTCATGAATATGGTTGTCTAGTAACAGACAACCTTTCCACAAAGGCAGTTATGGTAAATGGGATGAAGATCACCCCTTTTGAATATGTCATAGTGGAGTGTCTAGCGCGTGGGATTTAGAACACAAGAGGTACTTTGGGTTATTACCGCCCCACCACAAAACCGACGCGGGGGGATTTAGTACAGTGGGGACATGGGTTATATTACCACCCACCACCATCACACTGCGGGGTGATTTAGGACAAGGGGTACTAGGGTTATTACCAGTCCCCACGCACCATTCGCAATGCAGGGGATTTAGGACAAGGGGGGTACTTGGGATTATTACCGCCACCACCCGACGCGGGGGATTTAGTACAGGGGTGGGTACTTGGGTTATTACTGCCCACCACCATCCCGACGCGGGGGATTTAGGACAGGCAGAAACTTGGGTTACTTATCGCCTACCACTATCTCCGGTCCCGAGGATTTTAGGACAGGAGAGGGGGGGGGGGACTTAGGTAATAACCCGCCAAACACCAAACCGGCGACGAGGATTTAACAGGGGGTACTTGGGTTATTACCACCCCATCACCATTCCCGGCTCGGGGGGGATTTAGGACAGGAGGGTACTCTTGGGGTTATTACCCGCCCACACATCATCCCGGCGCGGGGGGATTTAAGATAGGGGGGGTACGTGGGTTTAATTACCGACCCACCACGCATCCCGGTACGGGGGATGTAGGGACAGAAGGGTACTTGGGTAATTACCGGCCCACTACCATCCCGCGGCGCGGAGGATTTAGAACAGGGGATTCTTTTGGGTTATTACCACCAACACCACCATTCCCGGCACGGGGGATTGTAGGACAGGGATACTAGGGTTATTACCCTGCCCACCACCATCTAGGCTCAGATATTTAAGACAGGTGGGGGTACTTGAGGTTATTACAGCCCCATCATCATCCCAGGCGCGGGGGATTTAGGACAGAGGGGTACTTGGGTTATTATTCGCCAATTCACCATCCCGACTCGGGGGATTTAAGACAAGGAAGGTATTTGGCTTAGTATCACGCCCACAAGAATCCCGGCTCGCTGGATTTAGGATAGGGGGGGGGGGGGGGGGGGGTGGGGGGGGGTCGTACTTGGGTTTATTACCAGCCCCAAACACCATCCCTGGTGTCGGGAATTTAGACACGGGGGGTACTTGGGTTATTACGGCCTCACCACCACTTCCCGGCGCGGGGGATTTAAGACAGGGAAGGTTTTATTGGTCTTAGTATCGCCCACAAGAATCCCCGGCTCGGGGGATTTATGACAGGGGGGGGTGGGGGGGGAACTACTTGGGTTATTACCGCCCAACACCATCCCGGATTTAGGACAGTCGAGTACTTGGGTTATTACCGCTTACCACTATCTCCCGGTGTCGGGAATTTAGACCGGGGGGTACTTGGGTTTATTACGGCCCACCACCATCCCGGCGCGGGGGAGATTTAAGACAGGGGAAGGTATTTGGCTTAGTATCGCCCACAAGAATCCCCGGCTCGGGGGATTTATGACAGGGGGGGGGGGGGGGACTACTTGGGGTTATTACCGCCCCAACACCATCCCGGCGCTGGGGATTTTAGGACAGTCGAGTACTTTGGGTTATTACCGCCTACCACCATCCCGTTGTCGGGAATTTAGGACAGGAGTGCTCTTGGGTTATTACCGCCAACAAACTTCCCCGTGGACGCCCTCGCCACATTTGCTAGCCTACTAATGAAAATATCACCGTCATATAAGTGATAAACAGTTGAAACAAAAGGTTTAGATGTCAAATCAAATCGAAGCAATTCAACTCCATTTGTATATGCGTTGTGTCCTGCAATTCGTTCACAGACAGTTTGTAACAGTCTGTTGTTTTTGTGAGGTTAAGCGATGTCAACCGATAAAAATAATCTTCCATGCGTGTCGCGTCAGACGAGAGGGGGGCGTTAACCTTTCCCATATACAGACGCCTTTTTGACCTATTCGAAGCAGACGAATTTCCAAATCATATTAGCAAAAGGAAGATGGCTCATGATGAGCAATTTCTCCTTTTTTCCTTCCAACAACCACTCTGCCTGCAAATTGTGATGTTTGTTTGAAAGGATTTCTCTTCTGAAAAACTCGGAATGAACGAAGCGGTCGTGTATTCCATCTATTTGATGGAAAAGACAAAACGTGAGTCGGACTCATTATATTTTCCGATAACCAGGATGGTATCACTGGGTCTGTAAGCCAGACAATGAGGATTGTTTAAGTCGACCTCAGAGGTAAGAAATATCCTTTGCCTACCTTCACTCTGAATGTATATTCGATTTACTTGATGGTAAAGGCCAGACGTGAGTCCAATGTATCAAATTATTCGACAACCGACCGAATTGTTATCACTGTGTCTGTTACAGCCTGTTTGGTGTTTTACGCGGCTTTCAATTACTGTTCTGTTTTATCACGGCGTGGTTTGAGTAAGTTATCAGTAATATCGGTCCATTCATTATGACACCAGCAAGTCAGTCGAAATACTAACCCCGCCATCCTCAGCCCCACACAGCGAAAGTCCGTGCTACAATTTATAAAGCCTTACCCGCTTTCCTGACGGACGCTTTTATAACTACGGCACACAGGTGGTCGGCTACCAAAAGCCGTTTATGTTATTTTTTTCATTCCAGCATGCCTTGTTCGCATTGAATAATGTATTTACATGATGGACAGTATTGAGTTTTGAAACATAAAATACATCTTATACAAGCATGCAGGTTCCTACAGTAAACTACAACCCTTTCCCACACACGACACATCCGCGGTGGTAGACTAAAAACATCCAGGTAAAAATACAGAAAATATTTACAAATGAAAGGAAAGTGTGATTATTGAAAAGAGTTGAAAACATTGTGGCTACTGGACAAGTTGCTCATTTTGAGCAATTTCTTCTTTTCCCCACAATATTTCTAAAGCCCTCTGCTGTTGACCCATCTGAAGCGTCTGTATTAGGGAAAGCGGTACAGTCTGACTTCGAGCTGTAAATCCGGAGTCGAACGTCAGTAAGACGATGCCAAAACTGATATTGAAAGAACAGAAACTATTGAAAACTTTTCACTTCGGCAGGCCCATGTCATCTGTTAAAGGATAAAGGTATGAAAGTGAACTTACTTAATCTGTTTTTGTTTTTTTCTTGACGAAATGTATTTGATAATTGCACTGTTTGGAAACATAATCCTCAGTTATTCTCAATAATACACTGAAAGACATGTCTTAAAGGTGTGTTACATTTTCAAAGTGTATTTTACTGGTGTGTTAGTCTTCAAATTGTGTTTTAAATGTGTTACTCTTCAAATTGTGTTTTAAATGTGTTAATTATCAAAGTGTGTTTATAATCCAACAGTTCGCGCAGGTGTTACTTGATCTGCCAATACTCCACGGGCGTCTTTAAACATTAGAAGATAATGGTACAGTGGTTAAGCGTCGGTTCGTAGTTCCAAGGTATTTTGTTCGAATTTATTATTACTTGTATATTAACCCGATCCTGACCTTTGCGTTCAACAATAATCTCTTTTTCGCACAGTACCTGATTTTAATGTGTCTATATAACTCATAAAGAATCGTATAACTCACAAGGGAGTGTGTGTAAATTGAGAAACGATTTGTTAATTCAGTATTACTTGACAATGTTAACGAGATCCTGACCGTTGAAATCAATAATGAGCTCTTTACGCACGTTACCTGATTTTAAAATGTCTTTATAATATTAAAGAATCGTATTGTGTGTAAATTGAGAAACATTTTGTCAAGTCATAATTACTTGACTATATTAATCCGATCCCGACCTTTGAATGCAATAACAACGTCTTTACAAACAAGAACTTATATTGAAGTGTTAATGTAATTAATAATATAGGTTATTCACCCAGTACTATGAAATCATCGTTGGACCGAGTTCTTGTGTTGACGTTGCCGAATTTACGAGGCTACGTTCTCCAAAGAACGAGGTCCAACGATGATTTCACAGAACAGGGTCAATAACCTTTTTATTGCATACTTTCAAATAGTAAACTATTTGGTTTACGCTGTGGGGTATTTTTCTTATCTAGAGTTGATAAATCTGCTTCCGAAATCGAAACAAAAAGTTTGATTTTACATAAGTAGTCATTTTTTTCAAATGCCGTTTGAAAATTTGAATTATAACGGTGACGTTATTATTTTAAATGACATCATGCACGTGCATGACCAATATTTTAGACGCGCGTGCCATGTAACAGAATACTGTTATGCGGTCAAAAACGTACTGTTAGCAGGAGACAGTAAGACATTTTCCATGATCATTATATGAGAATTAAACATTGCAAAGTCTCATGAGGAGGTATAATAATGATATTTAGGTCAGCTATGTTTGTTTACATAAAAAGGTAGTCCCTATATGCAGAATTTTCGCACGTCCTTATCTACGGTCATGATCGAAAAACCATGACCATTTTCTTCAATGCAAAGTTACACGGAACAATATGAAAGTATGCAATAAAGAATGGGATAACACTTCGGCAGGCCCATGTCGTCTGTTAAAAGATAAACGTATAACAATGAACTGACTTAATCTGTTTTTGTTTTCTTGGCGAAATTTACATTAAACTTGATATTTGCACTGTTTGGAAACATAATCCACTATTATTCTCAATAATACACTGGAAGTCATGTTTTAAAGGTGTTTTACTCTTCAAATTGTGTTTTAAATGTGTTACTCTTCAATGAGTTTTTTAAAGGTATGTTACTTATCAAAGTGTGTTTATAATCCAACAGTTCGCGCAGGTGTTACTTGATCTGCCAATACTCCACGCGTGTCTTTAAACAATAGAAGATAATGGTACAGTGGTTAAGCGTCGGTTCGTAGTTCCAAGGTATTTGGTTCGAATCCCGTGAAACACGGGCTTCTCTTACTGAATTGTTAGTTCAAGTTAATTCTCAAGTAAGCAGATAACGAACTTGAATATTTCGCAATCGATGTAAAATATCTAAGCATAAACTTAACAATACATGTGTTTTATTTCACACACGGGTTACAATTGTTAACAATGCAGACAAAGACAAGCTCACACGTTTGCATGTCCTGCTTATCTTAGACTACAGTGTTCACTACTCAGTTATTCATAGTTTGGTCCGACAATGGGACGATGTGCACGTAGGCCTTTCTAAATGGTGTAGGTTCAGATCAGCCTATAAATATGCTTCGTCTTATTCGACTCTAGAAATGTTAACAGACGCTTCTCACAAGCTTGTGTTACTAATTTGTGAACAGTGAAGATTTTGATCCAATTGTGTGGGTGAATATACAAAAACGTTTGTTAATGGTACATTGCGGTCAAACAATATTATCCTGCGATGTAATTTGATATATCTGCATTATCTCGGTTGGCACATGCAAACAACATGAGGAAACCATGAAAAACTCAAACGCTGCCATGCTTTACTTCTGTTGTTTTCATTATTTTATCGACATTTGTTTATAATGTTTCTTTACTAATTAAGCAAGACCATATATTAATGTGTCAATAGTCTGATATAATTACATAAAAACTACTTTACACTGTGTATGCTTTTTCCCCATTGTTATAAAATCAATACATTGCTGTTTTATATTTCCCAAAATGTATACATGTTATTGTATTATGAATAATAAAATGTTGAAATTGAATTGAATATTGTGTGTAAAAGGCATTAGACTCGTGATTTTGTTGATTGTATATTTTGAGGCCTACAAAAACGGCACGAGTTTCTAAATAGTTTTCGCCTTTATTATCACGTCGCTAATAATTTGTACATTTTTATGATAGTAATATAAAAGTTTCCATGACCATTTCCTTTTCATTTAATCATGAAAATGATTAAACATTGAAAAGAAAAAAAGAAAAATGCTTAGTTAGGTTTCATTTATACCACGGTAATATAAACCTGGCCTATATGTACGTGTTATACCATGAACAGAGTATATGAATTATAAAACATTCTTCTTGTATCCATTATATATTTGATTTCTTTCTTTATCTCTATATTTTCTTCAACTCTTATTTTCAATTTTTTTCTGATATTGTTTTCATTATCACGCATTTGGTTGACCTCTGATCACGCTGCAGAATACATTACAGATATATAACGGAAGACTGTACACACATACAGACAAACCTATGGTACATATATATATATATATCAATTGAAGTAGTATTATTTAATAAAATCGACAGCATTGCGGCTAAAGGAGAAATTGCGCTCTATGAGCGACATTCACGTTCGTCACAATGCTTTCAACAATTCGTCTGCTCCAAGTACGTTTATGTGGGAAAATGTTAAAAGAGTAGACGCCGTTTGTATCCTCACTGCACTGGGACAAATATGCATGACCATAGCACTTGACGCCGTTTGTATCCTCACTGCACTGGGACAAATATGCATGACCATAGCACTTGACGCCGTTAGTACCATCACTGCAATAGGACACATAGTTATGACCCTAGCACTTGACGCCGTTAGCACCATCACTGCAATAGGACAAATATTCATGACCCTAGCACTTGACGCCGTTAGTACCATCACTGCAATAGGACACATATTCATGACCATAGCACTTGACGCCGTTAGTACCATCACTACAATAGGACAAATATTCATGACCCTAGCACTTGACGCCGTTAGTACCATCACTGCAATAGGACACATATTCATGACCATAGCACTTGACGCCGTTAGTACCATCACTGTAATAGGACACATATTTATGACCCTAGCACTTGACGCCGTTAGTAACATAACTGCAATAGGACAAATATTCATGGCCATAGCACTTGACGCCGTTAGTAACATAACTGCAATAGGACAAATATTCATGGCCATAGCACTTGACGCCGTTAGTAACATAACAGCAATAGGACAAATATTCATGACCATAGCACTTGACGCCGTTAGTAACATAACTGCAATAGGACAAATATTCATGGCCATAGCACTTGACGCCGTTAGTACCATCACTGCAATAGGACACATATTTATGACCCCAGCACTTGACGCCGTTAGTAACATAACAGCAATAGGACAAATATTCATGACCATAGCACTTGACGCCGTTAGTAACATCACTGCAATAGGACACATATTTATGACCCTAGCACTTGACGCCGTTAGTAACATAACAGCAATAGGACAAATATTCATGACCATATCACTTGACGCCGTAAGTAACATCACTGCAATAGGACACATATTTATGACCCTAGTACTTGACGCCGTTAGTAACATAACTGCAATAGGACAAATATTCATGGCCATAGCACTTGACGCCGTTAGTACCATCACTGCAATAGGACACATATTTATGACCCCAGCACTTGACGCCGTTAGTAACATAACAGCAATAGGACAAATATTCATGACCATAGCACTTGACGCCGTTAGTACCATCACTGCAATAGGACACATATTCATGACCCCAGCACTTGACGCCGTTAGTACCATCACTGCAATAGGACACATATTTATGACCCTAGCACTTGACGCCGTTAGTAACATAACAGCAATAGGACAAATATTCATGACCATAGCACTTGACGCCGTTAGTAACATCACTGCAATAGGACACATATTTATGACCCTAGCACTTGACGCCGTTAGTACCATCACTGCAATAGGACACATATTCATGACCATAGCACTTGACGCCGTTAGTACCATCACTGCAATAGGACACATATGTATGACCCTAGCACTTGACGCCGTTAGTAACATCACTGCAATAGGACAAATATTCATGACCATAGCACTTGATGCCGTTAGTAACATAACAGCAATAGGACAAATATTCATGACCATAGCACTTGACGCTGTTAGTAACATCACTGCAATAGGACACATATTTATGACCCTAGCACTTGACGCCGTTAGTACCATCACTGCAATAGGACACATATTTATGACCCTAGCACTTGACGCCGTTAGTAACATAACAGCAATAGGACAAATATTCATGACCATATCACTTGACGCCGTAAGTAACATCACTGCAATAGGACACATATTTATGACCCTAGTACTTGACGCCGTTAGTAACATCACTGCAATAGGACACATATTTATGACCCCAGCACTTGACGCCGTTAGTAACATCACTGCAATAGGACACATATTTATGACCCTAGCACTTGACGCCGTTAGTAACATAACAGCAATAGGACAAATATTCATGACCATAGCACTTGACGCCGTTAGTAACATCACTGCAATAGGACACATATTTATGACCCTAGCACTTGACGCCGTTAGTAACATAACAGCAATAGGACAAATATTCATGACCATAGCACTTGACGCCGTTACTAACATCACTGCAATAGGACACATATTTATGACACTAGCACTTGACGCCGTTAGTAACTCAACTGCAATAGGACAAATAGTCATGACCATAGCACTTGACGCCGTTACTAACATCACTGCAATAGGACACGTATTTATGACCCCAAGCACTTGACGCCGTTAGTAACATCACTGCAATGTGACAAATATTCATGACCCTAGCACTTGACGCCGTTAGTAACATAACAGCAATAGGACAAATATTCATGACCATAGCACTTGACGCCGTTAGTAACATCACTGCAATAGGACACATATTTATGACCCTAGCACTTGACGCCGTTAGTAACATAACAGCAATAGGACAAATATTCATGACCATAGCACTTGACGCCGTTACTAACATCACTGCAATAGGACACATATTTATGACCCTAGCACTTGACGCCGTTAGTAACATAACTGCAATAGGACAAATATTCATGACCATAGCACTTGACGCCGTTACTAACATCACAGCAATAGGACACATATTTATGACCCCCAGCACGTGACGCCGTTAGTAACATCACTGCAATGGGACAAATATTCATGACCATAGCACTTGACGCCGTTACTAACAGCAATAGGACAAATATTCATGACCCTAGCACTTGACGCCGTTAGTAACATCACTGCAATAGGACACATATTTATGACCCTAGCACTTGACGCCGTTAGTAACATAACAGCAATAGGACAAATATTCATGACCATAGCACTTGACGCCGTTACTAACATCACTGCAATAGGACACATATTTATGACCCTAGCACTTGACGCCGTTAGTAACATAACTGCAATAGGACAAATATTCATGACCATAGCACTTGACGCCGTTACTAACATCACTGCAATAGGACACATATTTATGACCCCCAGCACGTGACGCCGTTAGTAACATCACTGCAATGGGACAAATATTCATGACCATAGCACTTGACGCCGTTACTAACATCACTGCAATAGGACACATATTTATGACCCCCAGCACTTGACGCCGTTAGTAACATCACTGCAATGGGACAAATATTCATGACCCCAGCACTTGACGCCGTTAGTAACATCACTGCAATATGACACATATTTATGACCCCCAGCACTTGACGCCGTTAGTACCAACACTGCAATATGACAAATATTCATGACCCCAGCACTTGACGCCGTTACTAACATCACTGCAATAGGGCACATATTTATGACCCTAGCACTTGACGCCGTTAGTAACATAACTGCAATAGGACAAATATTCATGGCCATAGCACTTGACGCCGTTAGTAACATCACTGCAATAGGACACATATCTATGACCCTAGCACTTGACGCCGTTAGTAACATAACTGCAATAGGACAAATATTCATGACCATAGCACTTGACGCCGTTAGTAACATCTCTGCAATACGACACATATTTATGACCCCAGCACTTGATGCCGTTAGTAACATAACTGCAATAGGACAAATATTCATGACCATAGCACTTGACGCCGTTAGTAACATCACTGCAATAGGACACATATTTATGACCCTAGCACTTGACGCCGTTAGTAACATAACTGCATTAGGACAAATATTCATGACCGTAGCACTTGGCGCCGTTAGTAACATAACTGCAATGGGACAAATATTCATGACCCTAGCCCTTGGCTAGAATGCCATGACATCCACGAGCAGATGTATTGTGTAGAGAACGACCATTGGTCTCGGCTTCGATTCCCATTATGAAACATAAAGGATGCTGATACCACCAGTAGCGTTTGGAATTCAGCAGAATAAGGGATAATGCCAATATCTAACAACGAAACAGTTTATTTAACAGTAAATGTATGCTTTAATCAGCTTGGTTTTGAAATGGTTAAAACGTCCGCCATGGTTCGAATCCCAGATGGGTCAAATAAAAATCGTTTGTGATGGTCGTCCCTCAGCTGAATGTTGAATCTGTAGTCATGTATACGGTCCAATGCGGAGTCTATGTTTGCAACTTGTCTGTCTGTACATCCACCCCTAACATGTCCGGGTCGTTTCTCCTTTATCATTTCGACCAACTCGTTTGTATATTGGTAGAGCGTCCACATCGGTGCGGAAGGTCGCTTGTTCGATCACCGGCCAGGAGATACCAAATGCTTTAATGATGGTAGTCATGGCTACCCTCCTTGGCACCCAGAGTTGCGGCGTTAGCAGTACGACTGATTGCTGGTGTCAGGATAAATGGACCTGTAGTACTGGTAACTTACACAGAGGAAACGCCGTGCTATGACTGAATAATTGTTGAAAGTGGCGTAAAACACCAAGCATTCAAAACCAACCCTATACCATTTCACTTACAGTTACCAAATTCAGCAGTCTTTTGAGGACAAATATTAGGTCAATCTGACCTTGACCGATGACCCCCAATTAAAGATGTGTCCGAGCCATATTTTCCATGTTTTCTCCTCTTGATTTAAATTAGTATCTTAAAATAGCTTTTCTGAGTCTTCACTGTTTGTATCATGTTATAAGATTATTTGTTTCCTGGCGGTGCCATATATCGCTCATCCAGCTGAATAACTGAAATTGACATTAACGCTCTTGGACTTTGTTGATTTCTCATGTATCTATTGCTAATATTTGTATAGCATCTCATGAATGATAAGCAAATAATCTAGATCAAGATGAGAATACATTGATGTGTATGTGTAACAAAAAGGGGTACCGCATCGTATATCAATAAGTTTTCGAATAATGAATGTTCTACATTTTATTTAATACTAATACATAGTCTAAGAAACAATACAGAACAGAACAGAACATACTCTTTATTACACCCAAGTATACAATATACAATATGGGGTTTTAAATAAAATTAATATGCTTAAAAAATAATTCCGGTGTAATGTTAATGAATATGAATTAAATCTTCAGTTATAAACATGAATACATTTTTGTAGTATCTAAATGTCCAGTTCATTGCGTTGTGCGTTATGTGGGAAACGCTTGATTGTCGATACAAAAACACTCAAATACTATAATCACAAAACTCATAGTGTTCAATGAGACACATTCCATAGTAAATAGCGTACTACATTGTGCTATGTCGTTGAATAGAGCACGTGCTAATCATGAGTACAGATGTTCAATTTGGCGATTCACGTGACTTCATATTGATAATAGTATTGTGCACATTCCATAGTAAAGCATACTTTGGATTTACTCAATGAATACAGCACGAGCCAAAAACTGGTTCAATATCAATGAACTTAATATTCGCTGGAATTGTAAAGAGTAGTGACATGTGTTTACAAATACATATCAAGTTCAAATGGATTATATAAACAGTCATGCATTGAGTAAGTAAAAGTTTAGTATGATAATGATCGCTATTTAATGATGTATACTTAATGGTAGAATATATAGGAATAACAATTTCAATTTAGTGTTTAAATTTTAACGGTTCACTGTAAGGTCGGATGAATTTAAATACTGCCGGGCGGCATTGGTATCTGTTAACGGAAGGATTTTAAAACTACCTTTAGAAATGTGCAAATTGGTTTTAAAACGTGTTCGGAATTTGAACAAAGTAGTTGTTTAAAGCATAGTTCATTTTCTGTCAGGATAAGATTGTTAAGATATAAAATACGCGATTGAAGAAAGTATTCACAGCTGAGCAAATAATGGCGTTCAGAACCGATTTCGACGCGGTTACATAAAGTACATATTCTTTCTTGGAGTAAAGTACCATTCCAACGTCCGATTTCAATATGCAGCTTAAAATTTAAGCTTCTGAATTTAAAAAGGAGTAAGCTTTCCTTTAGTGATAATAACTTAAAATATGGTTCAAATTCAAGCGCAGTTTTAAAACTTTGATATATTAAACCCTTATTAGATTGCGTTAGCTGTGCATTCCACGACTGTTTATACTGGTCTACTAGGCATTGCTTTATATGTTTATGTATATTTTTTTTGTGTGATTTCATGTTGATTTAGCCATAAATCTGTACGTCCGACAGAATTTAATTTTTTTTTATTTTGTTAACCCATTTGTATTCCAAGTTATTTTGATTGAGCATGTATTTATATATTTGAAATGATAGTTTTTGTTCTTTACATATGAGAAGTCGATGCCAGAAAGCGATCATGTTGCTACATATATTTATAGATAATGGGTGTCTTCCTAACTCGCCGTAGATCATATACATTGGTGTACTTTTCCTCGCTTTTGTTATTCTTCTAAGAAAGTTATTATGAACCTTTTCTATGATATCAATATTTTCAAATCCCAATATTTCATACCCATACGTAAGTATAGGGAGGACTGTGTGGTCAAATAATTTAATAGTCAAATATATTGGTAGATCTGCATTGCAAGATTTGTTAAAGAGGAGGTACATGGCTTTTGTTGCTTGTTGTACAACATGTTTCCTAGCATTAAGAAAAGAGCCGTTGCTAGAAAACGTAACTCCAAGGTTATGATATCGGTCGGTTATTTCAATGTTTTCTTCACCTAATGTAAAATAATAATTGCTGGTGTTTCTCGCGCCAAATATAATAATTTTTGTTTTATTCATATTCACTTTTAATTTCCACTCATTACAATACTCGTTAAATAAATTAAGCGAATTTTGGAAGTCTATTGGTGAATCAGATACAATAGTGGTATCATCCGCATAGAGTAAAAGCAGAAGTTTAAGCCATATAGTTTCATTTAAGAGATCACCTAACTCTATGCCAACGGAACCATTACGTTGCATGTGCGCCTGTAAATCATTTAAGTGTATAGAAAAAAGTACAGTAGAAAGATTTTCACCTTGTCTAACCCCGCATTCAGACAAAAATTGGGCTGATAAATTGCCATTATGTGAGACACGAGACTTAATACGAAAAAAAAATGGTTTTTTTCGCTTATAGTTAACAGGTGTGAGATTTTTTTTTTTTTTTTTTGTTCAATAACCCATGAAGCTTTCTGAAATGAAACTGGAAAAATCCATGGGGGCCGCCATTTTGGATATGTATAAAAAGCAGACGTAAAACACAGATTGAAAATTATTGTCTTTTTTTTTTTTTTTTTTTTTTTTTAAATCATTATTTTGGGTATGTATAAAATGAGCAGAAAAACACGGATTGAAAATTATTGTCGTCTTTTTAATCATTTTTTTTAAATCGATATTTAAGATAATTTAAGTGCTGTGTTATGTGGCAATTAACATTTGTACGAAAAGTTAAAAATAAATAGAAATCTGTAAGAAATATGTTTTCTCCGTTCGTCAAAAAAACGACAGCATTAGCCTTCTACGCCCGAAACTAAATTTTGACTGTATCGTAGCCAAAGAAGGACGTGACGTCATTTCCGTTACACTTCATCTTGGCGTAACGTCAATGGAGCGACGTCGTTTCCCGCAAAAAAGTGGTATCAACATGAAAGACCCCGAATTCCTATACATGAGCTATTGACTCACTCATTCAAAGTATAATTATTTATTACATACCTATCCAAATTTTGCATTGAAATTTAAGTGACATAAAATCAATATCAATTTTTTAAAAAATGATAACTAACACTGTGACGATAACACTTTTAGTTTTTTTTATATCATCACTAGTGATGATATCATTTTTGCCGGAACTACTTTTTTTTAGATTTGGAACATCTTTGGAATTTAAAGTGGGTTTAATACTAGGAATTTAAAAAAACCTGAGACCGAATACTAGGAAAATGACGTCACGTCAGCGGTTTTGACGTCATAACGCTAGTCATTTGGCGCCAAATAGAAGCAGGAGTATTTGGTTACGTAACATTCATACGCCTAAGGCCAAGTCATTTTTTTTTATATGTTTCTTTGAAATAAAGGGGAGATTTGTTCCAGATATATAATAAATAGATCTACGGTTTCGTGATTTTAACCAAATTACCCCTTTCTTCCCTAGTGACATAAATTCTATATCAAAAACATGCAGTTAGTTATTCTCTATTTATCAAACATTGTGGCAAAAGGATAACTTTCTCATAAAAAGCAATTGTTCTTGTGGCGACAATCTTTTCCTAAATCGTCTGTTGCATAGGCCTCAGAAACCGTCTCTAATAGGGAAAGGGTTTAGCAGAAATTTGACCCCTTACATAATTTGTTCCAGTCATATTGACTGGTTGAAAAAGGCAGTCGCCAGGTGGCATCAGAAAAGGGCTGATCTATTTGCTTCTTTGCCATAATGCAGGTGATCGATTAAGGATCATCTTGGCCCTCATGTTTTAACCTCGTTCATTATAAATGTATTCCTTGATTGTCTGAAAGTCTTTACTTTATTATTTTCTGTTCAAATAATAGACAACAGCAATACGAATTCCAAATATGTTTTAATAATGCAAGAAACATGACATTAACATTATTATTGTCTAGTCAATTACTTATAAATCCTTTTTTATGGCCAAAGTATGCTCTTTAATTTTTGTTTATAATTATCTTGCGGTTTTTTTTTCGTAAATAGGTAGCACCTATAGATATATTACTGTTATACATGTTAAAGATAACTTTAAACAGCTTTCCATTTATGTCATTTTGTAAAAGTTTTGTCCACAGACCGAATCTCCAGATTTTATCAAATGCAGCGGAAAAATCTATAAAGGCAACAAAGAGTTTCTGTTTTCTTCTTTTTAATATATTTATTAGCGCATGTAGCGTAAATATATGATCAGAGCAAGAATAATGTTTTCGGAAACCAGCTTGATTTTCATTAAGATCATTATTTTCCTCTAAAAATGTTGTAAATCTATTATTTAATATTGATGTAAAGAGTTTGCCTAAACAACTTAAAATAGTTATAGGCCGGTAATTATTAGGGTCTTTGGGGGTCCCCCTTATTTTTATAAATTGGAATTATTGTGCCTTCAAGCCATGTGTCTGGAATAAATCCTGTGTCAAGAACACTATTAAACAGTTTCAAATACAATGGTAATAGTAAGCTTTTTGTACTTTTTATATATTCATTTAAAATATTATCTGTTTGGCTTGGCGTTTTTGAATTTTGTAAATTCATGATGCATTTATTTATTTCCGATTCTGTGATAGGCATGTTAAGGGGTTCGTTTGAGTTATTTAATTGCTCTGTATTTATTTCTAGGTCGTTTTCAATGTATGAATTTGAATTTGCATTTTTAAAATGTTCATAAAATTAGTCTATGGAGGGGGAGGGTACCTCTTTAGTTTTAGGTTTTAGGCTATTTAAAAATGTCCAGTATTTCTTAGGATTGTTTGTACTAAGAGGTCGTAATACCTTTTCACTGTTTTCTTTGTTTTTCTTAATAAAGTAATTCATTGTTCTTTTATATTGTTTACTTGAATTTTTTAATAGTATTTTATTGTCTAAAGAAGGCGTGCGATGATATGTTTGTTTTGCACTATGATAGGTATTTCTTGCTTGATAACATTTAGGCCCAAACCACGCTTTATTAGTTTTATTTGTATTTTTATAACTATTTGAGACATGAGATGTAAATGTTGTTTTCGCTGATTTTTCGAATAGCTGTTGCAATTCGCTCGTTATATGTTCTATTGTATTTTTTGAATGTGGATATGTATATAATTGTAATTGGATGGCTTCTAGTTGTTCTAAATCTATATTATTTTTAAAATTTATAGCGGAGTCAGTACGCCACTTTGGGTATTTCTGATTTGGATTTTGTTTTATATTTTGAAATTGAGTTATATTCGGTAGGTTTAACGACCAGTATAATGCACTATGACCATCTGAGTATAGGGGGTCAGTTCCGATAATGTCAAATTCTGAGATAAACTGGAAACAATCTGCAGTAGCACAGACATAATCAATCATTGATTTATCCCTAAATGTAAAACTTCCCAAAGTTTTATCTTTTCCAATCCGACCATTTAGTAAAAATAAATTGTTATTTCTACACAGCTCAATAAGCTTCATGCCATGACTGTTCGTTTTACGATCGCTTGAAACCCGATCTAAGGGTATTGATAAGTTTTCTAGTACTGTATATTTCTCTAAAAAGGACTGAGATTCTGAATCAATATCATAGAGGTCATTTATAAAAGGGTCAGATGGTATAAAATCATTCATTTGAGAGGTCCTTGCATTTACATATCCGGCCAGGTATACACAATTATGTTCACTGCACATACGGGTTATTTCATTCTCAAAATAATTAAGTTCATCTTCAATTAAAAAACGTGAATTTTCCGGTGGGAGATAAACTGCCCCAAGAACTATATCGTTAGAAAAATGTGTAATAAGTTTTTTGATATTTATCCATAATATATACTCAGTATTATTTTCTAAAACATTTACAAAAGGCGCGATATCTTCGCGGACATAAATACCAATACAACCCGACTTACGCTTATAAACTTGTGACCTATGTTTTGCAAAAAGTATATAACCATCAATATCAACAATATCAGTGTCGTTTAAATGCGTTTCAAGCACACAGAAAATATCATGTTTTTTTATAAATTCAACAAAATCAGGATAATTAAGTCTATTTTTCAAACCATTCACATTTAAAGAACCGAATTTTAAACAATTTAAGTTATTCTCATTGTCTACAGTTGTCGAATTCCCACGATTGTCCTAACTATTCGTGTTTGGATGCCTTGTAATTAAATCCGATCTTCTATCGCGTGCTAGGTTTCGTTCCGGTGCACGGAATCGGGGTGTGCGCCGTTGCTGTGGAGACTGGGATTGTCGTCGTCCAGGTCGTGTATCATCATCTTGTGTGTTGGACGGTTTTGTATTGGTGTTGATCAGCTGTGTTTGTATAACAGTATCGTCTCTCTGGACTGAAATACTACGTGCACGATTTCTACGAGCGACGTTATCAATGGAGTTGGCACTGGTCGTCTGGCGTGTAGTCGGTTTGTCAACACGATTTCCTCGCATTATTTCTGACCAATCCGGGAAGGCATCGCGCACTACTCGTCCACTATGAATGATCTTCGCAGGATAAACAATCGAAATTGTATCATCAGGACACTGTTGTTTGCGATCCTTATACTCGCCCCAGATACTTTTGCGCGCATTTGTTATTTCTTGCGGATAATCTCTGTTAATATTGTATGGGGTGTTTCTTAAAAGATAAGCTTTTAATATCACTTCCTGCGCAGTGGTAAAATCACGGAAGGCGACAATTATGGCTCTGTTACTACCCCGTTTGTATTTCCCCAATCTATGTGCACGATCAATGGCCACTCTATAGTTTATGTCAACTTTATCCTGAATGAAAGATTGTATTTTTTCTGTAAAATCCTCGTCACGTGATTCATCAAATCCGCCGAATATAAGGTTATTACGCCTGCCACGGGCTTCAATATCTATAGATTTGTATTCAAGCAATCTAAGCATCTTGTCTTGTGTTGAAACAGAACGTTCTAACTGGTCAACACGGATGTGCAAATGTAAACATTGGTTAACTTTTTTGTCGATGGCCGCCATTTTGTCATTGTTTATAGTCACTTGAGAATATATTGCAGATAGCTTGCCGTCCATACTGAGTTTATCATGGGTCTGGCTTCCCCCCTCCCCCCCCCCCCCCCCCCATGTCCGTATCAGAAAATACTGGTCCGCCATTGTTGGACGTGGACGTGGCCGCTTCAAGTTCAAGTTCTGAGAGTCGGTTAGAGGCTGAAACATCGCGATGAGAGGGGCTCTTACCGTTGCTAATAGTAGTAGTGCTGTCTTTGTGCATCTCTGGTGTTGTTTGTGATGCCATGATACCGAGAAATAGCCATATATCAGATTTTTTCGAAGAGCGAAGAGAAATGGCTGTTTCTAAAATTTAGACCGGAAATGATAATAAATAGCTTGTTCGGGCAATATTCTCAATGGTATCACACATAGAAACCATATTTTAAATGGGTATACACAGGCTTATTCGAGTCTTCATTATATATATGCTTTCAGGCTTATTTTCGCCTGACGTGGTTCATTTAAAGCTCATCCCGCTGAATTTCTGAAATTGATATCACAGCTCTTGAGTTTTGTTAAGTTCTTGTTTATCGATGGCATAGCGCGAAACGGTTGTAACTGTATGTGATTAAAAAAGAAGTAACAATTATTTCGCGTTGAGCCAACGATATCTATGGTTCTTATTATTTATAAACGATAAGCAAATAATATAGACCAAGACTAGACTCCAGGAATGTGCAGGCTGGTTTATCATTGTTTGTAAATGTTAATTAAAATCGAGTATAGACTGATAAGCAATATTTCATTGAGAGAGGGATAAGGGTTCTTTTAACCTTTCCACATATATCGACGATTTTTGATGTTGTTTTGACGTGGATATGATATCTGATTTGGTCCAATAAGCAGATTTCTCTTTACACTATCCCAATTTTTAAACACATCTGCAGCAGACAAATTTTAATGACGTGTTTCACTTCATTTATCATATCCGTCATAATCGTATGCACATACAAGAGAAATAACTATTCGTAAACACACAATCACAACGCACACATAGCAATATACCAATATGCAGAAATACGCAAGTGCAGAATACGCACCCACGTTGATCAAATACATACATACACACGCCTGATCGCTCACTATCAAGCAGGAATCCGCTGTGGTCGAGTGGTTAGCGTCGAGGATTTCGAAACCGGGTGTCCCGGGTTCGATCCCCAGTCGCGGCACTACGGTCATGGTGGAGTGCCCTTGGGCAAGGCACATTTTCTAGCCTAGTACTGGTTTGTTTACCCAGGGATCATGAATAATTAAATTTAATTGCGCGCTAAATGACCTTAGCTGTCAAAACAATATACATTCATTCATTCACTATCAAGCATAAACACAGCAAAAGCAATATAATGCGTACACACACACGCACGCGCACCATCACACGTACACACAACAACACAAACATCACACATATCCTCCTCCTGGCTAAGGAGGAGCCATACCTACGAATCTCTATTACACTTAGCACTATGTCATTCTAGTGACATTTCGTTTTCATTGTCTTCTAGATTGACAACAAACAGTGAGGAAAATGTGATTTGTTTATTCATTAAGGTTCCATTATGTCACTATCTCGCTATCTCTCTGTCACATCTCTTCTACTTCGTCTTTTTGTTTAGATATAAATTGCATTACTAATTGTAGTGTTTGAATATTTGATAAGTTTAAAAAAGACCCTCTAGATAAGCTGATTAGTTCAAAACAATGCTGCAAGGTGGTATCAGAATAGTGGTAAAATGTCCATTTTCTTCTCTTCAACTGCTTGTCTGATTTCAAAATCAGTCGGCAGAATTGTTTCTTTTCAAATTCTGATGCATTTATCATAGCTCTGGGGATATTCTCTGTAACTTCATTGTCCTGATCTAAATGAAATTTTCAGAAAAAATAGTCTTTGACTTTTGGGAAGTAAGTTGCCTGAGCTTGAACTTGAACTCTCAACTACTGGATTGACAACCCTATCCATTAATTTGCATGCATATGAACAAAAAAAGTAGTGTTTCACTTACATTTACATAGAGGATATTACATGAGTGGTCATTCAATACGGAATTTATTAAACGAGTTTTCTGAAATTGATAAGAACGAGCCTTGGCGAGTTTTTATCACTTTTAGAAAACGAGTTTAATAAATTTCGTATTGAATGACCACGAATGTAATGTTCTTTTTATATCATAAATACTAATTTAATAATTTACAGCGCTATATCCATATAAACATCGCTATAAAGCGCGCGTATTTACAACGCTAAACGTTACGTTATGACGTCACGTTCCGTAGCATTGTTATTACACTAGTTGAATACGCAATTTATTCAATGGCTTTATTACACTCCGGCGACGTCATTTATGATATAAAAAGATTTATCACACGTTTGCCTAAATGTTTTAAAGTCGTTAGCAGCAGATTGTGTTGTCTGTGGGCAATTTTAATCTGTAGAAGAACTCGGTCGAATGAACGATCTTGTATTATATCTAGGCCAGAAGTGATTCATAACAGTGTCCGTTAACCAGGTATCGCTGGGTCAGTAAGCAAGACAGTGAAGATTAAGAAAAGACAACTCTCTATTTAAAAGCAGTAAATCTACTTTGTACAGTTCCACCTTCTTTGAAACTATTTCATCATTGAAATGTATTATACATATGTATTTATGTGTGTATGAATATGTGTTTATGCATATATATATGGGCCACTCCATGAGAAAACCGGTGATAGTGACAATATTTTCGATTTTGGGATTTTTACATGTTCATATAGTCCAACCTGTCTAATTTTGTTTAATATGTATGTAGACTTCGTATGACGAATATTGACGCCGTAATGGACGTCAAAAATATACATGTGTTACTAATTGCTGAAATGACGTTGACGTCATTTTCATGATTTATGATCGACGCTCAAACAATTTCGTCATTTACAGCAAAGTTATTCTTAATTTTATCAAAATGTTTTGAGTACATTTTAAGTCATTCAACGTATAACTTCACCTTTTAAGCAGTACTACATCGAATGGTGGTGTAATACCTCTCTCTATCATAAAGTCATGGTTAGAGCATCTAAAGTTTACTATCTATCCTGCGTAAGATAAAAGGTAAAGATGAATTTAAATATAGCTCTGGGTTTCAGTAATATTAATTCGAAATATTTGTAATGTTGTCCTCTTCCCGCATTGTTTATATCCATATGCCTTTTTTGTAAGTAGTAGTCTTGAATCCGTTGTTTAAAATGTTTAATAAATTGAACATCGTAACCTATGTCTTGTGAAATCCACACATACCCAAAGCCATGCATAAACAGGAGATTTGTTATACCGGTTGCCCATATATTTCCAGGCGTTTCAACATCATGTAGCAGTGCTTCGGGTACTTATGGTTTTCCATGCGAGTTACGTTTAGACAGTATTTACTACAATTAGGAATGTCAAATGTACAAAGACGTAGACGTCCACATTCACCTAAAACAAATGGTTCCGATGTATTTCTTGCTAGATTACAATACTGCTAACATCATTTTATATGAACTCTTTCAACTTTATCAAAATACTTATAACCCCAAGGTTGAGACCCGTAGCATAGAATAGGCTAAACAGTAGTATCTAAATATTTGAAAGCATCTAACGGGTCTAGTCTTCCATACAAACGCTGAAATCGAAATACATAAAAGAATGATTTCATCGCTTGTAATGACAATGTTTCGAATGTTTTTGTCCAGGAAAATGTAGAAGTGATATAAAGACCCAGATATTTATAGAAAGGTACAGTCTCCATTTGTTTTCCTTTATAGTACCATTGTTCAGTATGTTGAAGTAGTCCACCATTACGGAAGACAACGACTTTAGATTTATCTACATTAAGAATCATATGTATGGATGTACAAAATTAATCGATGATATTGATTTGCCTTTTGTAGTGCACAGACAGTATCGGAAAAAGTTGCAAATTCGTCTGCAAACATAAGGGCGTATAACTCTTCAACATCTTCAAGAGACAAAAACATCACGCTCACATTTGGATCTAAGCAACAAAACAAGGTCATTGATAACAAGAGAACAAACTATCGTACTACTAATACATCCTTGTCGTGTACCCGTTTTACAACTAAATAAGCTGCTTGTAAGTTTATCATTAACTTTTACACATGACTTAAGTTGTGAGTACATTGATTGAAAAACATTGGAAAAAAGTCCCTTGATATTATTTCTTGCAAAAAAATCCCACAGTTTCGTATGTTGAATACTATCGAATGCTTTTGCAAAGTCAATGAATAAACAGTAAAATCGTTCTCTATGTTTTGATAAATACTGTATTAATGACATTAGAATAAAATTGTTACCTGTAGTTGAATATCCCGATCTAAACCCAGTTTGCGATTCATCAATAATGTTATACTCTTCACACCATAATGTTAACCTTCTATATAAAATATGTACAAACACTTTACACAGAGTATCAATTAAGGAGATACCTCGATAATTATTAGTATCTGTTACTTTTCCTTTCTTGTAAACAGGTGTAATAATACTATTACCCCAAACTTGTTGGAAATTGCCCGATTCAAACATATTAATAAACAACTTATTAAGATAAGGCAGTGTATATACAAGTGTGCATTTGTACATTTCAATAAAGATTCCGTCTGGACCCGGTGCTCGGTTGTTTTGTACATGATTAATGCTAAAAATTATCTCATCTATCTCATCGTCAGTGATTGGCTGGTTCAAAGATGAGCTATCGTTATTTGAAGTGATATGGTCCAAGACAGAAACGTTGGTACCATTACTTGTACTATCCAGTACATCAGTATTCAAAAGTAAATTGAAATGGTCGTACCAGTCAGTGTTGGGAATATAATTATTAGAGATATTTTAAACTTTATTACAATTTTTCAGCATTGACCAGTAATTCTTATTGTCATTTCTGGAACCATAAGTTCAGTTCTATTATTTTTGCAATAAATTTGTTTACACTGTTACATAGCGCCGTAAATTTGTTACGTTTGATTTTGTAGTGAATGAGATCGGCCCTAAGCTTATCATTTTTACATAGTGTACATTGACAATGCATATGATCAAACAAAGAGCAGGATGCAATCATAAATAGATAAATAGATAACAACATGTTCAGGTGTGTTTTTGTCAAATAAAACATTCAGATCCGCAATATTCTGTATTCATGACAGCTGGGATAAATAGATAACAACATGTTCTGATGTGTTTTGATCAAATAAGACATTCAGATCTGCAACATTCTGCATTCATGACAGCTGGCATAACTAAATAACGACACAAGTCTTCAGAGGTTTTCAATCAATACCGATTTCCTTTATATTTCATACTTAACTTGGCTTTTAACATTTCTTTCAAACTTACTGTCAGGAAGAATGTAAATCTGCATGGACAAGCGCGGTCCTGACCAGGCTGAACATATGCATAAGCTTATCAGGGGTACATTATGAAGATTATATTACCATATATATATAATATAGCATAACTCTACATTAATGCCCTATGACATGTACCATGTAGCATCTTGATTTGGACGCAGAATAAATAACAACCACCAGGCCGATCTTTCATTGTGTTGGCATCATGTAAATAGTGTACACTACCGCTGCATGGCGGCTTTACATTGAACAAAAAAATACCCTTTACATTTACAGACAGTCAGTTGCATAGAATGAATAATGGGTTGAATATTGCTAGAAAAAACTCATAGTAAAAACTACATGTTATCACCGTATTAACGGAAGTGTCGTTGAAAGTACAATTAGCCAACATGAGTCACAGGATACAGCATAAACCTAACAACTGGTCAAGATCCTTTCATCAAATTGCGTTTTCCTCATGTTTTAAAACATATCTAGAATCATTGTTGCTTCAGGAGATCAGAGATCAGTAGATTACAACATAAACAGTGATTTCAGGATCCTTCTTGACATCTTATACAAACCATTTTGATATAAGATCCATTTCCCCATGATCTCAATCAATGTCAAAATCCAGATAACCACTGAATTAGCAATATCGTTTATATAGTATATAGGTAACAAATGACATTTTTTCCAACGATGAACTACTGTTACTGGTTACACTATCACTTTATGGTTATGCAACTGAGTGATGCATGTAAATCCTCTAGGATGTTTTCGAAAAGTGTAGATTAAGATCTACCCGCACATACATTACACATGAGCCAGGTATATACTGTTTGTCCGAAATACAACAAAAGATTATATTACCTATACATCTAGATGGGTATCAAATTGTATGCATTTAAATTGAAAATTGATGGCAATGAATAGGTATACACACACATTTCACATATTCAATTATTATAAGTCAACCTCAGAAACATATTTTCAACTCTTAAGTATAACTGGATCATTGAAAGGAGGAATGTTCACAAATCACGAAAAATTATAGTTAAAATAAATATTTATATATATAATATCTGTTTACTAATCTTACACGCTCGTGTTTGTTGGATGTTTGAATTAATAATAAATTCTTCATATAAATGGGGCAAATTGTCCGGCTTGTAACAATATTATTATATGTCGCTCTTCATTTCATCCCTCGATGAACATGATGTTTATAAACCAAATCAGACTCTGTGTAAGCATATACTTTTACTTCAGCGTAAATCACACACAAATGACGTCAAACTTTGAGTGATGATTACGTCATTTCTTATGCTATGTCACTATCACCGGTTTTCTCATGGAGCGGCCCATATATATATACATTTGTGTGTATATGTGTGTGACTATATTTATTTATTTATATAATATCAATCTGAATTGGACTTAATTCATTACTGTTTTTTCATTTATTTGATTGTCTTAACCATTTATGTATGTTATCAACGATGAGCTGTTAAGTCTTTCAATGAAATGTTTTGATATGATCTTCTCCGGTTCTATTCCGTTCAAGTTGCCGTTATATGTAAGAAGAGTCCTTTGTTTGGTACCGCCATTCTGAACGGTCGTGTTTTCCATTTACTTACATGTAATTGTAAATGACAGAAGTGAGTCGGATCCATGAGACTGTCCGATAACCCGATTGTTATCACTGGATCTGTAAGCAAGACATTTAAGATTGTTCACGCCGTCATCACCGGTAAAAATAATCCTATGGTCGGTACCGTCACTCTTCACTACTTGTATATTGTTGGTACTTCTACAAACCATGAAGTTATCATATGAGTCAAACAGCAAACCACTGCTCAACTTAAGCTGACTGTCAGAATACGTATACAGTGTATTCCCCGTGTTATCTATACACAATACACCGTAATCGTATATACTAACAAGGATTTTATCCCCGGAACTGTTCACGGCCAAGTAGGAAGGATCACCCTGACTGATGTTAAAGGTGTTCACGGTAACACCATTCATTGTAAGCACCTTTACCATTTCCCCCGTTCCATAGTACTCGTGACAAATGATACATAGTTTTTCGTTTTTACAGTCAATTCCCAAACATTTCATTCCGACAGGAATACATTTACCCTTCTCAATGTTCTTTAAGCACCTTTACCATTTCTCCATTTACAAACCTTCTTTTGACAAATGGCATATCATTTAGCGTTATTACAGTCAAAACCTAACAATTCCTACCGATAGGAATACATTTACCCATCTCAATATTCCGAGAAACATTTAAGAACTGGAGACTTGTTTAATCTCGGTCAGTCACAATGACCTCGGTCTTAGACAATACCGCCTCATCCCAGACACGTGATCCAAACTTCAGTTCGTTCTTCAATTTAAAGTCGTGTGTTAAGACCTTGACGGAGTTATCATAACACATAACTAATCCCCCGTCTGGCATAAAGGTACACCTTGAGACATAACGGGTTCCTATGTCAATTGTCTTTTTTTTTGTCGTAGTGGATATGTCCTGGAAGCAAATATGGTGTTCCCTGCTTTCAACGGTTTCAGGTTTACTTACACACACAGACACACAGACACACAGACACACACACACACACACACACAGAGAAAGACAGACATCTGGACGTTATAACTGTTACCCTGATTCCAAAGGAGGGAAGACATTTATGACGATTTAAACAAGAAATCTATATTAGTGTATGACATTTAATCGAACTCTGGTACACCACTCACCAGGCTGTGTGATGTTTTAGGCCTCTTTCAACGAATGTTCTCTTAAATCCCGGCGAGTTTTTGGTAAGTTACCAGTAACATCGGTCCATACATTCTTGTCGATCAGGAGTGTGGGGTTAGCATTACGAATGACTGACTAGTGTCTGGTTAAATAGACTGGTAATACTGGTAACTCACGCAGGAAACGCCGTGATACAACTTATTGACTGGTGTCAGGTTAAATAGACTGGTAGTACTGGTAACTCACCCAGGACACGCCGTGATACAACTGATTGACTGGTGTCAGGTTAAATAGACTGGAAGTACTGGTAACCCACACAGGAAACGCCATGATACAACTGATTGACTGGTGTCAGGTTAAATGGACTGGTAGTACTGGTAACTCACACAGGAAACGCCGTGATACAACTGATTGGCTGGTGTTAGGTTAAATGGTCTGGTAGTACTGGTAACTCACTCAGGAAACGCCGTGATTCAACTGATTGACTGTTGTCAGGTTAAATGGATTGGTAGTACTGGTAACTCACCCAGGAAACGCCGTGATACAACTGATTGACCGGTGTCAGGTTAAATGGTCTGGTAGTACTGGTAACTCACTCAGGAAACGCCGTGATACAACGTATTGACTGGTGTCAGGTTAAATGGTCAGGTAGTACTGGTAACTCACACAGGAAACTTCGTGATACAACTGATTGACTGGTGTTAGGTTAAATGGACTGGTAGTACTGGTAACTCACTCAGGAAACGCCGTGATACAACTGATTGACTGGTGTCAAGTTAAATGGTCTGGTAGTACTGGTAACTCACTCAGGAAACTCCGTGATACAACTGATTGACTGGTGTCAGGGTAAATGGACTGGTAGTACTGGTAACTCACACAGGAAACGCCGTGATACAACTGATTGGCTGGTGTCAGGTTAAATGGACTGGTAGTACTGGTAACTCACACAGGAAACACCGTGATACAACTGATTGGCTGGTGTCAGGTTAAATGGACTGGTAGTACTGGTAACTCACACAGGAAACGCCGTGATACAACTGATTGACTGGTGGTAGGTTAAATGAACTGGTAGTACTGGTAACTCACTCAGAATACGCCGTGATACAACTGATTGGCTGGTGTCAGGTTAAATGGACTGATAGTACTGGTAACCCACACAGGAAACGCCATGATACAACTGATTGACTGGTGTTAGGTTAAATGGACTGGTAGTACTGGTAACTCACTCAGAATACGCCGTGATACAACTGATTGGCTGGTGTCAGGTTAAATGGATTGATAGTACTGGTAACCCACACAGGAAACGCCGTGATACAACTGATTGACTGGTGTTAGGTTAAATGGACTGGTAGTACTGGTAACTCACTCAGAATACGCCGTGATACAACTGATTGACTGGTGTCATGTTAAATGGACTGGTAGTACTGGTATCTCACTCAGGAAACGCCGTGATACAACTGATTGACTGGTGTCAGGTTAAATGTTCTGGTAGTACTGGTAACTCACCCAGGAAACGCCGTGATACAACTGATTGACTGGTGTCAGGTTAAATGGACTGGTAGTACTGGTAACTCACACATGAAACGCCGTGATACAACTGATTGACTGGTGTCAGGGTAAATGGACTGGTAGTACTGGTAACTCACACATGAAACGCCGTGATACAACTGATTGACTGGTGTTAGATTAAATTGTCAGGTAGTACTGGTAACTCAGCCAGGAAACGCCGTGATACAACTGATTGGCTGGTGTCTGTTTAAATAGACTGGTAGTACTGGTAACTCACCCAGCAAACGCCGTGATACAACTGATTGACTGGTGTCAGGTTAAATGGTCTGGTAGTTCTGGTAACTCAGCCAGGAAACGCCGTGATACAACTGATTGGCTGGTGTCTGTTTAAATAGACTGGTAGTACTGGTAACTCACCCAGCAAACGCCGTGATACAACTGATTGACTGGTTTCAGGTTAAATGTTCAGGTAGTACTGGTAACTCCCTCAGGAAACGCCGTGATACAACTGATTGACTGGTGTTAGGTTAAATGGTCTGGTAGTACTGGTAACTCACACAGGAAACGTCGTGATACAACTGATTGACTGGTGTCAGGTTAAATGGTCTGGTAGTTCTGGTAACTCAGCCAGGAAACGCCGTGATACAACTGATTGGCTGGTGTCTGTTTAAATAGACTGGTAGTACTGGTAACTCACCCAGCAAACGCCGTGATACAACTGATTGACTGGTTTCAGGTTAAATGTTCAGGTAGTACTGGTAACTCCCTCAGGAAACGCCGTGATACAACTGATTGACTGGTGTTAGGTTAAATGGTCTGGTAGTACTGGTAACCCACAAAGGAAACGCCGTGATACAACTGATTGACTGGTGTCAGGTTAAATGGTCTGGTAGTACTGATAACTCACACAGGAAACGTCGTGATACAACGTATTGACTGGTGTCAGGTAAATTGTCTCATAGTACTGGTAACTCACTCAGGAAACGCCGTGATACAACTGATTGCCTGGTGTCAGGTTAAATGGTCTGGTAGTACTGATAACTCACACAGGAAACGTCGTGATACAACTGATTGACTGGTGTCAGGGTAAATGGTCTGGTAGTACTGGTAACCCACACAGGAAACGTCGTCGTGATACAACTGATTGACTGGTGTCAGGGTAAATTGTCTGGTAGTACTGGTAACTCACACAGGAAACGCCGTGATATAACTGATTGACTGGTGTCAGGTTATATGGTCTGGTAGTACTGATAACTCACACAGGAAACGCCGTGATATAACTGACTGACTGGTGTAAGGTTAAATGATCAGGTAGTACTGGCAAGTCCCTCAGGAGACGCCGTGATACAACTGATTGACTGGTGTTATATTAAATTGTCAGGTAGTACTGGTAACCCACACAGGAAACGCCGTGATACAACTGATTGACTGGTGTCAGGTTAAATGGTCACGAGTACTGATAACTCACTCAGGAAACGCCATGATACAACTGATTGACTGGTGTTAGGTTAAATGGTCTGGTAGTACTGGTAACCCACACAGGAAACGCCGTGATACAACTGATTGACTGGTGTCAGGTTAAATGGTCTGGTAGTACTGGTAACTCACACAGGAAACGCCGTGATACAACTGATTGACTGGTGTCAGGTTAAATAGTCTGGTAGTACTGGTAACTCACACATGAAACGCCGTGATACAACTGATTGACTGGTGTCAGGTTAAATGGACTGGTAGTACTGGTAACTCATACAGGAAACGCCGTGATACAATTGATTGACTGGTGTCAGGTTAAATGGTCTGGTAGTACTGGTAACTCACTCAGGAAACGCCGTAATACAGCTGATTAACTGGTGTTAGGTTAAATGGTCTGGTAGTACTGGTAACTCAGCCAGGAAACGCCTTGATACCACTGATTGACTGGTGTTAAGTTAAATGATCTGGTAGTACTGGTAACCCATCCAAGAAACGCCGTGATACAACTGATTGACTGGTGTCAGGTTAAATGGACTGGTAGTACTGGTAACTCACACATGAAACGCCGTGATACAACTGATTGACTGGTGTCAGGTTAAATTGACTGGTAGTACTGGTAACTCATACAGGAAACGCCGTGATACAACTGATTGACTGGTGTCAGGTTAAATGGACTGGTAGTACTGGTAACTCACACATGAAACGCCGTGATACAACTGATTGACTGGTGTATGTTTAAATAGACTGGTAGTACTGGTAACTCCCTCAGGAAACGCCGTGATACAACTGATTGACTGGTGTCAGGTAAAATGGTCTGGTAGTACTGGTAACTCACTCAGGAAACGCCGTGATACAACTGATTGACTGGTGTCAGGTAAAATGGTCTGGTAGTACTGGTAACTCACTCAGGAAACGCCCTGATACAACTGATTAACTGGTGTCAGGTTAAATAGTCTGGTAGTACTGGTAACTCACACAGGAAACGCCGTGATACAACTGATTGACTGGTGTCAGGTTAAATGGTCTGGTAGTACTGGTAACTCACTCAGAAAACGTCGTGATACAACTGATTGACTGGTGTCAGGGTAAATGGACTGGTACTACTGATAACTCACACAGGAAACGCCTTGATACAACTGATTGACTGGTGTTAGGTTAAATGGACTGGTAGTACTGGTAACTCACTCAGGAAACGCCGTGATACAACTGATTGACTGGTGTCAGGTTAAATATTCTGTTAGTACTGGTAACTCACTCAGGAAACGTCGTGATACAACTGATTGACTGGTGTCAGGTTAAATATTCAGGTAGTACTGATAACTCACTCAGGAAACGTCGTGATACAACTGATTGACTGGTGTCAGGTTAAATGGACTGGTAGTACTGGTAACTCTCTCAGGAAACGCCGTGATACAACTGATTGACTGGTGTCAGGTTAAATAGTCTGGTAGTACTGGTAACTCACACAGAAAACGCCGTGATACAACTGATTGACTTGTGTCAGGTTAAATATTCTGGTAGTACTGGTAACTCACTCAGGAAACGCTGTGACATAACTGATTGACTGGTGTTAAGTTAAATGGACTGGTAGTACTGGTAACTCACTCAGGAAACGCCGTTATAAAACTGATTGACTGGTGTCAGGTTAAATGGACTGGTAGTACTGGTAACTCACCCAGGAAACGTCGTGATACAACTGATTGACTGGTGTCAGGTTAAATGTTCTGGTAGTACTGGTAACTCACACAGGATACATCGTGATACAACTGATTGACTGATGTCAGGGAAAATGGACTGGTAGTACTGATAACTCACACAGGAAACGCCTTGATACAACTGATTGACTGGTGTTAGGTTAAATGGACTGGTAGTACTGTTAACTCGCTCAGGAAACGCCGTGATACAACTGATTGACTGGTGTTAGGTTAAATGGTCTGGTAGTACTGGTAACTCACACAGGAAACGCCGTGATATAACTGATTGACTGGTGTCAAGTTAAATGGACTGGTAGTACTGGTAACTCACTCAGGAAACGCCGTTATAAAACTGATTGACTGGTGTCATGTTAAATGGACTGGTAGTACTGGTAACTCACCCAGGAACGGTCGTGATACAACTGATTGACTGGTGTCAGGTTAAATGGACTGGTAGTACTGGTAACTCACTCAGGAAACGCCGTGATACAACTGATTGACTGGTGTCAGGTTAAATGGACTGATATTACTTGTAACTCACCCAGGAAACGTCGTGATATAACTGATTGACTGTTGTTAGGTTGAATAGACTGATAGTACTGGTAACTCACTCAGGAAACGCCGTGATACAACTGATTGACTGGTGTTAGGTTAAATGGTCTGGTAGTACTGGTAACTCACACAGGAAACGCCGTGATATAACTGATTGACTGGTGTCAAGTTAAATGGACTGGTAGTACTGGTAACTCACTCAGGAAACGCCGTTATAAAACTGATTGACTGGTGTCATGTTAAATGGACTGGTAGTACTGGTAACTCACCCAGGAAACGCCGTGATACAACTGATTAACTGGTGTCAGGTTAAATGGTCTGGTAGTACTGGTAACTCACACAGGAAACGCCGTGATATAACTGATTGACTGGTGTCAGGTTAAATGGTCTGGTAGTACTGGTAACTCACACATGAAACGTCGTGATACAACTGATTGACTGGTGTCAGGTTAAATAGTCTGGTAGTACTGGTAACTCACACAGGAAACGTCGTGATACAACTGATTGACTGGTGTCAGGTTAAATGTTCTGGTAGTACTGGTAACTCACACAGGAAACGTCGTGATACAACTGATTGACTGGTGTCAGGTTAAATGTTCTGGTAGTACTGGTAACTCACACAGGAAACGTCGTGATACAACTGATTGACTGGTGTCAGGTTAAATGGACTGGTAGTACTGATAACTCACACAGGAAACGCCGTGATACAACTGATTGACTGGTGTCAGGGTAAATGGACTGGTAGTACTGGTAACTCACTCAGGAAACGCCGTGATACAACTGATTGACTGGTGTCAGGTTAAATAGTCTGGTAGTACTGGTAACTCACTCAGGAAACGCCGTGATACAACTGATTGACTGGTGTCAGGTTAAATAGTCTGGTAGTACTGGTAACTCACTCAGAATACGCCGTGATACAACTGATTGACTGGTTTTAGGTTTAATGGACTGGTCGTACTGGTAACTCACTCAGAATACAATGTGATACAACTGACTGACTGGTGTAAGGTTAAATGGACTGGTAGTACTGGTAACTCACACAGGAAACGTCGTGATACAACTGATTGACTGGTGTAAGGTTAAATGGACTGGTCGTACTGGTAACTCACACAGGAAACGCCGTGATACAACTGATTGACTGGTGTAAGGTTAAATGGACTGGTAGTACTGGTAACTCACACAGGAAACGTCGTGATACAACTGATTGACTGGTGTCAGGTTAAATGTTCTGGTCGTACTGGTAACTCACTCACGAAACGCCGTGATACAACTGATTGACTGATGTTAGGTTAAATGGATTGGTACTACTGGTAACCCACCAAGGAAAATCTGTGATATAACACAATGTTGAAAGCGAGAAAAAACAATCCTTGTTCATATTATATAATGTATTTACAGGATGTAGCATTTGCTTAACAGATATTAAACGTTAGCGGACATTAAAATGAACAGGCTTAACGTGATCCACATTGTACTTAAATGTCGGTAAAAATTAAAAAGAAAAAGTGTGTAAAGGATGGAAAAGAAGCGTTAATCAATTGTGTTTAGTTTAATCTTATCTGTTTTGTATCAATTGTTAGATAAGTTCTAACACTTAAAGATAATAAATTGTTTGCTTTACGCCGCTTTCAACAATTGTTCAGTTATATCACGGCATTTCCTGGGTAAGTTACCAGTACTTCTGGTTATTCATACGAAGGAGTGCATCCATTACTCCCACATATTTAAAGTATTTGGTATGACCCTGACAGGGATCGAACCCACGACATCCCGCAACCGAGAAAGACGCTGTACCACTACATGTACACCACCGAGGCCGGATTTTATATTTATATATAATGCTGCGTGTGTGAGTCCCTCATACTCCGCCAACTCATGCTCCCAGTGTGTTAGGAGTTCCCAACAGTTTGCCCGGCACTTATGGCTCAAATGGGAATCGAACCTTGAACATTTGGACCATGAGTCCGGCGCTCTATCTCTGAGTATACAGACGCATGCTGATGTATCTACAGCAGATGATTTTTGAAAACATTGTTACTAAAAGAAAATTGCTCATAATGTTGTCTGAATAGTGCTTTACGCCATTTTGAACAGTATTTTAGTTATAGCAAGGCCTTTCCTGGAGAGTTATCAGAACCCCCTCTCTTATATATCCTGATACCGATAAATCGATCGTAATGCCATATGAGCGAATCGTTTACTACCATTTTAAAAGCATTTAGTATGACCAGACCGGGGATCGATCCCTGGTCTCTTGCTCTACAGGCAAAGGCGGATGCGTTAGCCACTACAACAGTCGATGCATGCGTGCATGTAAAACCCTTGCACATTCAACGGCCGCATGCTCTATACGTACACTTGTTAGATAACGAAGAAATGTAGCGATAGGGTTAGGGTAAGGGTTAGGGTTAGGAAAAGGTAGCCATATCCGACAACAAGTTACAGCAATCAAATTGAAATAAGCACCGATGTGGGCAATTGTAATTTAACAAAGAAAGGCAACGATTTCAGCTAAGGGTAGTCATATCCGACAACAAGTTACAGCAATCAAATTGAAATCAGCACAATTTTTACACTGTACGTATATTGGATTTGACGACACCGCATAAAAGGTCGTCACGAATTGAACCTATTCATTTAAATATTATATACAATTTGAATACACGGCTATCACCATTTTCTATCTCGTATATTTATAACATAGAATTATCTCTCCCTTTTGTTGGCGAGAATCTAACTGACTGTCGCAAAGGTCAATCTGAGTCGACCTGTCTCATTAATGGTACAGTTAAAATTGATTCGTAAAATTTCAGCTTCGGAATTAATGAATACTATATATATGTTTAATATGAAAAGTAATCGAATTATAACATCATAATAGCACATAAGCAGTTCTGATTGTTAGTCTCATGAGAAAACAGAACTACAATACGCTGTTTTCTAAACACAGAGCCATTCAATGAATTGTTTGGAGTTAAACGATATATTTGAATTATCAAATGTTCGATTTATTCGAAGTCCATCGAATATGATATGACTGAAAGTCGTTGGGTGGTTTAGCTGAAGTCAGTTTACGTTGTATTTTTGTCTAAGCGCTCGTTAAATTTGACATTGAATATAGAACTGAAATATGCGAGAAATGACGTTCTGAATTCATTTAGATTAGAACACAAATTGTGTCTACCTGTCTCTATATAATAAAACCCATATCCAACTGATAATAATTTACTTTAGATATCAGTCGAAATTTGCGATTTTTAAATTACATTTAGGTTGTGAGAGAAGAAGCACGAAATGTTTTTGGGTTTGGATATATTGTATATTTATTTATTATTCAGAGCCGTCTTTTTCTGCGATAGCTGTCTTAACCTCAGTTTTGACCTAGATGTTAAACAAATGATCTAGATTGTAGACCAATCAAATGTTGTATTTAATGAATAATGTCGAAGAAATAAAGGAAATGAAACGTTTTGATTGGTTCATAGTTAAGTTGGCGATCCTACGAGAGGCTCTAATAAGGTGAAGTTTTAAAATGAAATGTTCTGCATACTAACCTTTAATTGTTTTCCTTAAGAAATAAATTTCAGTGAAAAAAATCAATGAAAACGTATGAAATATAATATTTATATTAATTACTTTTTAAACATGATAAGTTTTCTGTTATTTATCGTCAATTGAAACTTATATACACCTCTTGGGAGCCTCGCGTAATCTCCAGTCATGTGACGTATTCTCGGCAAGCTACACTCGATTACCGATTCTATATCTTTTAAAGAACAATGTTCTAATCGAACAATGTTCCAACTGGTTTACGATTATAATGCATTACCAATTCAAGGAGCTGTCGAAATTCTTAGATATACAACATTATTGCGCAAATTGTATAATTCATGGAAAATTACTGATTGTTTTGATTATTAACAAAACCTTTCTGATATTGAAGTCAAATAATATGCGCATGTTCCATGTCTTAGTGTTTTCTCATATTGATCGCCGTTTATCTTTTTTAAAGATTTTTCTTGTTTTAATTATCTTTAACTACACATACATACACGAACAAATAAGCATTCCATGCTTAAGGTATCGTTTTTTAAGAAAATGGTCCTGCTCCAACGTGATGGCTTAAGACGACAGTGCAGCTGGCGTCATTTGATACATGTACCGTTGTGTAAGATAGGAAAATTGCCAAGAAAACAAATAAGTTTCTCATAATGTTTTCAACTCTCTTTTCTAACTGACGATGTGTGTAAACTTTCTCCTCAAACTTGTCCTCTTTTTATTTATTTAAAGCAGGGGACACTTAGATATCGAGCATCAGGTAAATGTGGAAATCGTTTGTTGCTGGGTAAGTGTTTGATGTGATTCGTGTAATCCCTGGCTATCTCGCACTTAATTTCACGAACATGTTTTCTAGTAACAGACAACCTTTCACAAAGACAGTTATGTTAATCGGATGAAGATAAGCCCTTTTGAATATGTCATAGTGGATTGTCTAGCGCGGGGGGATGTAGGACCGGGGGTACTTAGGTCATTACCGCCCACCACCATCCCGGCGCGGGGGATTTATGACAGGGGGTCCTAGGGTAATAATCCACCCACAACAATCTTCCAGGTGGAACGTACTTTCACATTTACTAGCCTACTAATACAATGTCACCGTGATATAACTGATTTACAGTTAAAACAAATTGTTTGAATATCAAATCAAATGGAATCAATCCACCTCTATTTTCTTGTCTTGTGTCCCACAATTCGTTTACCAACGATTTGTAATAGTCTGTTGTTATGTGAAGTTAAGCGATGTATTCTGGTACCATAATCTCCCATGCTCGCCGCGTCATACCAGACAGGGGCGTTAATCCTTTCTCATATACAGACGCATTTAAACGGATATACAGCACACGACTTTCTAAAACATTTTAGCAAAATCAAATGGCTCATAATGACTTTGACTTTCATGTTTTATACAACCACTCTTCTTCAAGTCGTCTTCTCTAGATGTGTATGTTGTAAAGGATTAATCTTAAGAAGAACTCGGATGAATTTATGGGCTGGTAATCTATATACTTGATTGAAAAGACAAGAAATGAGTCGGGTTCATTATATTGTCCGATAACCAGGGCGGTATCACTGGGTCTGTAAGCCAGAAAATGAGGATTGTTCTAGTAGTCATTAGAAAAATCCTTTGTAGTCCGTCAGTCTGAATGTTCGTATACTCTATTTACTTGATGGTAAAGGCCAGAAGTGAGTCCAGTGTATCAAATTGTCCGACAACAAGAGTTGGGTCTGTAAGACAAACAACGAGGCTGGTACACGCCGTCATCACCTCTAAGAATAATACTATGTCGAGTACCGTCACTATTCACCATGTGTATATTGTTGGACTCTCGTCCACAAACCATGAAGTTGTCAAACGAGTCAAACAGCAAATCACGGCTTCCGACAAACTGACTGTTCAACGTAACACCATCCATTGTAAGTACCTTTACCATTTCTCCATTTACATACCTTCTTTTGACAAATGGCATATCATTTAGGTCAAAACCTAACAATTCCTACCGATAGGAATACATTTACCCATCTCAATATTCTGAGAAACATTTAAGAACTGGAGACTTTTTAAATCTGGCTCAGTCACAATGACCTCTGTCTAAGACACAACCGCCACGTCCCAGACACAGGATCCAATCTTCAATTCGTTCTTTAATTTAAGGTCGTATGATAAGACAAACTTATTGGCGTAATCACAAGTGACTAATTCCCATCGGGCATAAAAGTTCATCCTGTTACTCGTTTGGTTGCTGCACGAATGATTTTCCTTTATGTGGTAGTGGTTATGTCCTGGAAGCAAAACTGATGTTCTCATGTTTCAGGTTTACCGATATGTTTCTTTTTCAAGTCTAGTATGCCAATTGAAGTTATTTCTGACATAAGGGTCACGAGTTTGTCAGACTGCTGGAACTGTAACGTAACCGTCTTAACCAGTTTCAGTATGTCGTCTTTCATTTCTATCCCTTCTTCAATGTTTCCTTTTCCTTTCATCATGAGGACAAATGTCGCATCTTAAATATTCTTTCCGAGAATTTCAGCAAGAAGCGGATTTTGTTTTGATAGCGTGTGTCTGTACGCTATTTTAAACAGCAAACTACATGTATCCATACATTGGCCTGACATCTGAACCTTTTCACCGTCTCCCTGATTCAACAGTTGTGACTGATAATCGAACTCTCGTCTCCCGCTCGCCAGTCTATGTGGTGTTTGACGCCGCTTTCAACAGTAATTCATTATATTTAAGCGTTTCAATGTAAAGACTTTTCCTGACATCTGAACGCTATCGCCGCTAGACTGGTCACAAAGAAGGTAAAACATTTAAGACCTTTTAACACTTTGTTGTTTTTTTACGCAGTTTGTATTAGTCCTCTGTAATGGTCTGTCTGTTTTGTGAACATATTATCAGTAATATCGGTCCACTCATTAAGTTAGGCGAAATGATAACCCCACCACCATTAGCGCCAAGGAGAGAAAGTCATTAATACCATTAATGAACTATTGTCCGCTTTCCGACGAACACTGTTATGACTACGGCAACCACAGGGGATCGGCAACAAATGCCGTTTATGTTATCTTTTCACGCCAGTATGGCTTATTCGCATTGAATACTGTATTAACATGATGGACATTATTGTCTTTTGAAACATAAGGTTCATGCTAAAGAACCACAGAGGGTCATCCATCCTACATTAAGTCACATTCATTTCAAATGGCAATGACAATTCAGTTGTCTATAACCCTTTCCCACACACAACAAATTTGCGGCTGTAGACTAAAAATATCCAGCTAAAGTACAGAAAATATCTATAAATGAAAGGAAAGTATGATTATTGAAAAGGGTTGAATACATTGTGGCAAATGGAGTATTGAGTAATTTCCTCTTTTGCCATAATGTTTCCAAAGCCGTCTTCTACGGAGGCATCTGAAATTAGGGAAAAATATACGGTCTGACTTCGAGCGATATATCCGGGCACGAACGCCAGTAAGACAACGTCAAAAACATATTGTTATAACAGAATATATTAAAAACTCTCTTTGCAAGGTAGATCTCGTCTGTTAATGGATAAATGTATTCAAATGAACTCATTTAATCTGTTTTTGTTATTTCTCGTCGAAACTTACGTAAATCAGAAGTTCATCTCTTGATAATTGCACTGTTTGGAAACAGTAAGTTGATCTGGACACAATCCTCTGTTATTCTCAATAATACACTGAAATTCATGTTTTTAAAGGTGCGTTACTCATCAAAGTGTGTTTCAAATGAGTGTTACTTTTCAAAGAGTGTTTTAAAGGTGTTTTACTTTTCAAAGTGTGTTTTGAATGTTGTTTTACTATTAAAAAAACCCTCTTCAAAGTGTGTTTTAAAGTATGTTATTCTTCAAAATGTATTTGAAATACAACAAATCGCATGTGTTACTTTAACCTTTAACCCTAAGATCACAATAAACCAAACAGTGAGTTTGCATATGGTTCGAATACAGTAAAAAGCGTATTCCGCATACTGGATTTTTAGTTTCAGTTAATTCCCAAGTAAGCAGATAACGATTTTGAATAATTATGCTTATACTTAATACATGTAAGATATTGAGTATAGGTGGTACCTATTTCGGGTAAATATTTATTAACTTTTGTAATCGGTTAACCATTCTCCGTGATCTGTAGTTAGCCCCTTGATTGAATTACTATCAATGATTTGATTTTAAATATATTTACGAGTTCTACCGTCATAGGCAAATAAACTTAAAATCATCTTCTGGTTAAGCATATGATGAATAAATACCCAAAAGAAATTGACCGAAATGATAGGAATGGACATTTTTTTTTTCATAACCCATGAAGTTTTCTGAAATGGAACTCGCTAAATTCATGTGAGTCGCCATTTTGGTTATATATAAAAAGCGGTCTGTGAACGGGTTGAAAATTGATGTGGTCTAATCTATTTTTATCTTTTTCAAAAATCGATATTTAAGGCCATGAAAGTTCTTTGTAATTTTCATTTGAACTAACATGTTTCCTAAACCGTTAACACATATATGGAACTGAGTATGAAATAAGGTTTCCCATTCGTAAAAATTAGATGAGAGCACTACTAATTTCTGAACCGTCTCTATCAATGTAATCTAGATGTACGTCACTTTACATAAACAACGATCCATGTTCCACTGTGTTCCCCGTATTCCACAAAAAAACGACTAGAGATGTGTATCTGGTTGAAATATTTAAATAGGAACAACTCCAAACCATCTTCTAAAGTTTTGGTAAGTAGGTCTAACATACTTTTATAACATCTAATCGCATTGTTATTTTCATTCTTCACGGAAGTAGACAGTCCTACATTCCTGACTGGCACAAAATACCTAGAACTGACACATTTTCATGCAATAATTGGTTGAACAAGGAATTGAGATTAAATACTGCAGACTCCTGTTTGAGCAAAGAAGGAAATAGATGAAAAATTAGCTTTGCGACTGAAATGTTTTGAAATATTTCGTCAGTGACTTCGCACCAGTGCAATTTCGTACAGCATAATACACAATCCTAAGGATATGCAGAGACATATAAAACGTGTGTTTATAAGATAAGAACAATTTTCAATAACGTGACCTATATTAATAACTCATTTTATACACAGTTTACCACACCCGGCCAATCGGGCCTATAAGCCACCATGAAGTATATACATGATAATTAAATATTAATTCATTAAGTCACATGAAATGAGTTATTTTCAAATATACAATAAATGGGTAACAGTGTGTGGAATGAGACACCGCACTCATTTTCACACAGTGCATCCAACCCTGTAATGAACGGTTTTCCCTAATGCACAAAGGCATCTAATTAAGTTATTTACCTGGGTAAAAAATGATTACGCTCAAGGTAACTTATCTACCATACATAGCTGACCTCCTCCTTAGATAGCTCTTAACAATGAACTTTGTACATTTACGGGGTTGAGTACTGATCGGAAATGACAGTTTCTCGTGATCACTTAATTCATTAAAAATAGAGTCATTTAATTGATCTTAGAACATATGATTTCGAATGTTTATATAAAAATCACATTTTATCAAAAAATGTCTCTAGATACTCTGTGTGTCTCTAGGATATGATACAGGGAGTTTAAATATAAGTGTTACGTATATATTAATGGGATCGTTATAGGAGACATAATGATAAGGGGTTAAATGTGTGAAATGTATTAATATGAGAATAGGCGGTACCTATTTCGGGTAAACATTTAATATGTTAATAGGCAAAGCCTAGGTCGTGTGAAAGTAAGAACAATTAATTATGCAGTGTCAGTTCCCAAACAAGA
>JASEVX010000013.1:35341590-35476688 GCA_031761405.1 Serripes groenlandicus | reverse complement strand
AAAAACATATTGAAAAAAAAACCCACCTTAACTTATCATGTGTTTAAGTTTACTTAGTACATATCTGTTTTATTTTGTTATAGGGTCAGCAGTGTAACAGACTGTGGATGTCAAGGGATGTTGATGGAAAACAGCACTAGACGGCATTGAATAATGTTCTGATTTTTTTTTGTAAATGCCAGTTATTTGTGAACTAGTAATACATATAATTGGAAATTGACTCTGCCATGGTTGATTGATTGACTTGACCTTAACATTATTTTCATGAAATTTCAGTGCATCTGAGAGATGAGAGAGAGAGAGAGAGAGAGAGAGAGAGAGAGAGAGAGAGAGAGAGAGAGAGAGAGAGAGAGAGAGAGAGAGAGAGAGAGAAGAGAGAGAGAGAGAGAGAGAGAGAGAGAGAGAGAGAGAGAGAGAGAGAGAGAGAGAGAGAGAGAGAGAGAGAGAGAGAGAGAGAGAGAGAGAGAGAGAGAGAGAGAGAGAGAGAGAGAGAGAGTCTCTGCCTCTCTCCCTCTCTCTCTGAAGCATTAACAACATCGTGGACTGCAGTCTTATGGATTCTAGCCTCGATGCCCCAGCTCACAGATTCTACCACACCAGCTGTGATGCTAATCCTCTACTGGGCTGAACCATGTTTAAGCCTCTGTCCCCACAAGTATCTCTCTCCCTCCTCTCTCGTCTCTCTCTCTTCTCTCTCTCTCTCTCTCTCCTCTCTCTCTCTCCCCATCTCTCTCGCTCTCTCTCTCTCTCGTCTCTCTCTTCGTCTCTCTCTCTCTTTCTCTCTCTCTCTCTCTCTCTCTTTCTCCTCTCTCTCTCTCTCATCTCCTCTCTCTCTCTCTCTCTCCTCTCCTCTCTCCCTCTCTCTCTCTCTCTCTCTCCTACTCTCTCTCTCTCTCCCCCTCTCTCTCTCTCTATCTCTCTCCCCTCTCTCTCTCTCCCATGTTTTGCCTCTTGTCTCAACAAGTATCAGCCAAGTCCTTGGATATTTCCTTCTTTAGCTCATATACGCCTCATCTACTCTCTACTCCCAGGTGTGTGTTTTTCCATTAGTATAATATTGGACATTATTAGAGCTGGACAAGATAACCTTAATCGACATCAAAAATTCACAAATACCACTAGAGTTAAATTTCACGCGTGACTTCCTAATTATTTTTACTTTTGACGCTTTGTTATTAAAAACATCCCAAATCTCAAGGCCGAAGAAAACAATCAAGTTACCTAAATAAACAAATAAGGCATATTTGTTGTAAAAATAAAGATATAATGCAGTTTAAACAAATCAGAATCGAAAAGAAATGTTTAAAATAAGCTTTTGATCCTTTTCCAACAATGTTATCAAAGTCGTCTGATGAAGATTGTTAAAGTCACCTGGTGAAGGTAAAGGATGAAGTGAATCAACATTTATTATAATCGTAGTATACGCGTATCTAACTAAGACAACGGCTTCGCCATCGTATAGAAAAACAAACCTTGTGTGTGTCTTAAGCTTAAAATTCATTTTGAAAATGGATAACAATTTGTTTATTGCATTTGTTTCTTTCTTCGGAGTTTACTTTGGTAATGTTTTTTTTGAAAGTATATCCACATTCAATTGAAATTAAAATATACTTCAATTATATATATATGCGGTCTTCAATTAAACTAAAAATAAAACTACAATTATATATATGCGTATTCATTGAATACAAATTAAACTAGAATTAAATATATACGGTTTCACGCCGTATTTTTTTTTGCTCTAAAGAGTGGGATTTATTAGGGTCGATATTTAACAGAGACATTTATACCTATTACGTTTCAGGATCTGCCATAAATTGAAAATAGCTTATTGTTGGTATAAACGCATACAGAGATATTGATCTTTTCTCTGAAAATACAATACAATTGTGTACAAAATGTATAATCTCTAAAATAAAGTCGTAATTAACATAATTAAAAATACATTATTATTGTTGTTGTTGTTATTATTATTATTATTATTATTATTATTATTATTATTATTGTTATTATTGTTGTTATTGATTATTTTTTTATTAATATTATTATTACTTATACAATACAATAAAGCTTTCAATGCAAATATAAGAGAACCGCCGAAAATAGCAATATAATGTATTCAATTATTGTACATATTAAATTGGGGAGATACTACATTATTTGTGTGATATAATGATAGACTTTTATATCAGAACAGAACTTACTTTAATTATTAGTCGCCAGGCAGAAGCCCGCGACTTATATTTTTAATAGCTTTTCGGAAATGACATGGGAGGAGAGTTATTATTAGAAAAAAACAAATTTAAATGTCTTGAACATATTACAATTGCGTTTGTTTAAAAACACTAAGTTATGACACATCTAAAATGAAATAAATATTCCGATGTTTTAAGTATTTGCAGTTTCTTTATTTTGACTTGCATTTATGTGTTTTTTGTTTATTTACAAAGACAAAACAGTCCCTATTAGACTTGCAGCAGACTGTTATGTGTCAATAACGAGATAAAAATCGCGTCGATCTCCTTTTAATAGCAATTTTAACTTACTGAATGTTATTTTCATATTCAAAGAGATGTCTAGATTTGTGAAGAATGCATTTGATAATGTTTATCCATGTATATCTAAAATATGAACAGTTTCTAAGCTAAATATGTTGATCAATTGATTACCGAATATCGACTTCGTAGATAAATCTTCTTTGCAGAGAGCCATCCTTTACACTCACTTACAAATAGTTAATTATAGGTTATTTAAAATGTGTATTTTTTTCGAAAAAAAAAAAAAAGAAAAGAACAAACTGAGATAAAACTGGTTTTAATATAAAAATGGCTTTGAATGAACACTCTCTGCCTATAAAGAGATCGGTGTAAAGAACGACAAGTATGCGAAGAAGAAACGAATCGGGTCTTTCGTACAACATTATTTCGTCCTTGACAATATTAAATGTGTTATTTGATTCCCTACACGCATTTTGCTTGCGATCTGCATATTGTTATGCATCATTGACAAAAGGGCGCTCATCATTATATAATGTTAAAACATGAGTAGACTAATGATTGGCAAGATTACTCATTTCCTGTTTATGATCAATAATTAGTTGGCTGTGTGTCTGGTACGTCAACCTACCTTAGAATTGAGATTGATCATAAACAATGAAAGGCTTCAATTATATTTCAATAAAGGACATTCACTTCGTTGACCAAAAAATGCAAGTTATGATACATTTTCACTTGACCCCATCCCTGATGTTCCAATATGCCCCTCAGTTGATAACTGTTTGTTCAACTACTATAATGTAAGTGGTATGCATAACTGCAGTACGGATTTCCAGCGACATTGATGCGTTGCATCAACTTTCTCTTGTACATAAACTTTACAGGTTTTTTTGTGTTACAATTTACATATTCTAAAAGCATATCTACATTACAAAATTGTATACTATGTATATTCTCAAGAATATAAACTTAAATAAATATCACGGTTATATGCAAAGAGACGAGCTTTAGACAGAATAAACACTGTACAATACACATTGATTAATTCCCTGTTTAAAACAGTGAGCTAATCGGAATATAACACACTTTTATTTCTAAATAAGCCGCTGAAAAGCCATCGTCGGACACCCACGGTTGTTGACTCCGCTACGCTCCATACCGTCGGTGTCGAACGATACTGAAAAGCATTTACTGATTTCTTTGTTAATTTCATTGAAGGGGCGAACTGTTTCAATATATCAGTTTGAAAGAGACGGATCCTGGGAAAACTTAATCCTAACCAGTGGAGAACAAAGGATAACATCCGCTAGAAACGCGATAGAATGCGTCGTCATCTGTGCGGGCGTCGAGGGATGCATGTCATTCTTTTACGTTGAGAGCCAACAAGAATGTAAACTGTATGATTATATTCTATGTTCAAAAACTGGAGCTGTTTCTACTCTCGGAGCTCACTATTACCATCGTTAGTTATATGCAACATCATTTAGTGGTCCGGTGGTCTAGTGGACTTGGGTCCGGGTTATGGATTTCTCTGGGGTGCTTTTAAGTGTCTCCCACTCAACTAGAGGTCAAGTACTGGTCCTTTACAGGAACAAATGCATCGCGTATATTGCGTTTATACGCATTAAAGAACCAAGAGTTATTTTCGTAAAGAGCTAGGGTATCGCACCCGGACTCCCTTGTATCTAACTCTTGTCTCTTGAATGTATTTGTACCTGTCAGATACTTGTACAAGATAAATTATAAACTAGAAAATGGGCCTATAGAAGATAAAACGCTTAACCTCAATCAGAGCAATTGGTATTTATAAAATAATCCAGAGAAATGGGATGTCATGCAAGAAAGAAATCTCTCCGTGATGATGATTCCCGTCATTTTGTACACGATCGGGATCGGTTCTCATCAAACATCTGTCCAAGCAACTGGCTGCTTCCAGATAGACTGTAAGTCCCTGGGAAGAGGACGCGCATGGCACTGTAATTTAAATTTGTATGCCGAATGAATAAACTTTAAATAGCTATGTATACAGTCTTCACATTACATTTATTCTAAATCACGTATTTTTAAAAATATGCTACCCAGAAGTCGTACTCAGTAAGCTTATTTGTTTACGTCGTTCGGGTGGTCGCGGGTTCGATCCCCGGCCGGATCATACCAAATACTTTATAAATGGTAGTAATGGCTGCCCTACTTGGCGCTCAGGGTTGCGGGGTTAAAATTATGACTAACCGGCTGGTTTAAGGACAAATGGACCAGTAGGACCGGTAACTTGATTACACAGGAAACGTCATGATATAATTGAAAAATTGCTGAAAGCGGCGTAAAACATAAACTATTCAATCAATTAATTACGTCGTCGGCAAAATGAAAGTAAATCTAAAATGGACTGAACATCTGTATAAGTTGATTGCCTAGATGATAGCAGAAATAGTTCTCCTTGTCTGATAATTTTGAAACCCACCCGAAATCATGATTCAGTATATTTAATGCTAAAATGCGACTGATTTCAGGGGTGTATACCAATGCTGAATATAGGACCGTCACCTTATCTGACAGCACAGTGTTTACATACAGGTGAGATCAAGCTCCAAAAAGAAATAAGAACATATACCAAATGTTCAACGTTAACATATATCAACTTTGTCTACACTAACTTGTATATTGCTTTAGTTGAATAAATTTGTTTAAACCAAGCTCCATTGTAAATTCTTTACACGAATATTGTAAACAAAATGTATAATTTAAAGTGGACTTGGAAAAGACTTCGCTCGGTCCACAGCGCTCGACAAATATGTATACATTTCGCTATACCGTCATGTACATTCGTTGGTTGGAGCATATCATATATTATAGTAACATATTGAGTTGTCAAACGTCGGACAGAATGTAGAATATAGGCCATGCTTGGGTTCGAATTATTAACCCCTAGACAAGCAGCCGGCGTCGCTACCGACTTTTTCAGTGACGGCACATTACCATGTTTTGTACGGTATTTCTCATAGTTAAATTCAGAGTTACAATTCATCGTTTTGTATTTGCGAGAGATATTATGCATGTTTTTGCGCCGGAAAATGTTAAGGTATATACTAACTTTCAAATTTTGTATCGCGCTGTCTGACACAAAGTAAATTGACAATCTGGACTAATGAAATGTTCCTGTTTTTGATGGAGTGGATTTCTAATTGTTTTCGATCATGAATAGAGATGTACATTCATAAACCCTTTGAAACAGTTCCTCTCTACAACATCTGTATTTGACTACACCCGTCACATAGTATTCACAAGCAGTTGCCCTGTAGTATGTACGGGTTTCTTAGCTTCAAGTAGGAATCCGCCATGGCCGAGTGTTTAGTGTCGGGGATTTAAAAACTAGCGTACCGTGTTCCATCCCCAGTCGCAGCATGGCGGTCATGGTGTGGAATGCCCATGAGCAAGGCACATTTCCTAGCCTATTACCGGTGTGCTTACCCAGGGATCGTGATTAAGTGAACTGCCGCGATGATAATACTGAGCTAATATTGAAAACGGCGCAATACCCTATTAAAACAAATCAAGTCGTGTATTGCTAGCATAGACAGTTCGTGTAACATAAACATACTTCTGACGAATTTCTGTATTTCTTTCATTACGAAAAGCAGTTTTAAGTATGACTTTAATTGCAAACCATTTGCGTATTTGTGAAGGAGCTAACTATTTATTGGTATCGCATTAGTGGTGAAGTGGATATGAATTGCCGCTTAGGAACGGTATACCAGGGCTAGATTACCGGGCAGATCATACTAACAATGCTAGTAATAACTTCCCGTCGTGGCGCTCAGGTTTGCGAAGATATCATTTCGACCGATGCTTCAGTGTCAGGGTGAATAATACCGGTGGTCCTGGTAATATACCAGGAATCGTCGAAAGCGACATAAAGCACCATTCAAACAAAGACACTTAACATATTAGATTTTTATGTATAGTTTCAATAGTATTTTAGTTATATCACGATCTCTTCAGTATCCCTTGATGACGTACCCGTACTCGACAAGGCCATGTGCGTGCATGTCTATCTTGTAGTTGTCTTGTCGGCCTTTTTTCTCACATAACAATGTATAACTTTATAAACACCCGTTGACAACCATTATAAAGATACATACATTTTAGACTTTATATAGGATATTAGCTTCTGAATAAATTAGCAAAGGTTCGTATATACAACAATAGAAACCTCATAAGATTAAACATAAAAACAGAAAGAAAAGAAAAGTGCAATTCCCATTTAGTACAGTGTCGTTTCTCTTTCAGATGACTTCTCATAAGGAATAATCTTAGAAATTGTATTTTCATTAAACATCTTTTGAGTTTCTAAAACCTTTTATCATGTCGATATAATAACAAAGATTTACTAATAACAAAGTATATTGTAGTTTATTATATACGTGCACATTTTCCAGTGCAAGTACACTCAGATTGACATGCGCCAATCAAACACGACGGATTAAAATTCCATATTTCAAGTACGGTATCATATATGGTGTGATACGTCACTGAAATATGGTGTGACATCATTGAAAAATGATTCCACGTCATTCAAAATGCGGTAGTGGGACGTGTTTCACACGCCATTCATAAAGTGTCGTTAATGTGGTAATTGTGTTATTTTGTTATTGAAAACAATGTATATTATTTCTTAATTGATATTCCCTATGTTTTAGGGAGGATAGGCATGAGCTTCCCATACCTATGCATATTTTATATATTAAACATTTGCACAACACATTTCAGGATAGAAAACAAGGCCGTCAACCAACCCAAGGCGTTGTGTAAATGTGCCAATGCGAATGGCCGATTGGTGCAGGTGTTAACCATGCCTAAAGTGTAGTTCTTACGTTCTCTCCTCAACTCAGGTATAAAATCCTTTATATTTTAGCAGAATTACGAGAAAACTAACATTGTGGACTCTGCGAAAAACATCGATCCCGATCAGAGTAAGCATGCCGCGCAGGCTTACCCAGGCAGAGATTTTTCGCCTCCGGTGGGTTTTCTGTTTCAGGAATCATTACTCCATACTTATATCCCCCTGAGACGGAATGTGTCGGCCATGATAAGCCTGCGCGGACTGCACGGGCTGTTCTGGATCGATACATTACGCAGAGTTCATTATGTTGGTTTTCTCGTGGAACGGCTCATTTATGTTCGATGTTTTTCTCAAATAAGTTCTTTTTGTCTAAGAAAAAAAATACAACTATTCGTATTTATTCTTATAATTTATTTATTGAAACATTGCGTTATGGACAAGAGAGGAAAGAAATATGTGAAAGAGTATGTACTTTATGTGAAACAGGAGATATTAAAGACGAGTTCAATTTTGCAAATATAGTTTCTTTTCTGACATAATGCAGCAGACAACTAAAATACATAGGACAAAATAACGATACCTTTTAAAATGAAAATGTTATTACCGAATGAGGATTTTCTTCTTTTATCTCCATGCTGTAAATATCGTCCTCTGCAGATGCGCCAAAACGTGTGTGAAACTTACACTTGATATGTAGTGTTAACTTGATTTAAAGTCACATATTTCTAATAATGTTTCAACATTATTTTGTCTCGTGAACATTTCACTTTTGAGACAGGGCCGATAATGGCTTGAGTTAACCCTTTTCCACCTATAGACGCATATTGACGCATCTGCAGCAGACGACTTTTAAAAACTTTGTGACAAAAGAAGAAATTGCTCAAAACGAGCAGTTTCTCCTTTTGCCACAATCATTTTAACTTTTTTTCAGTAATTATACCTTCATTTCTAGAGATTTCCCATATCTTTAGCAGATGTTTTCAAAGTAGTCTGCTGCAGAATTGCTGTATTTGGGAAAAGGTTAACGTGAACCGTTTCCTTTCGTGAGTTTCAGATTACACAGCGTCGGGTTTTTGGATAGACGGGACGAATGCCGGAGCCACAGATTTCAATAACATGGCACAATGGGTGACCTCAACTGGTGTGGGTTTGCCCACGACCACGGACTTCTGGCACCCCGGCCATCCGAATAATGCACACACAGACCACTGCGTGGTAATGTATAAGACATTTAATAACTTTTGGACGGATAGGACATGCTCCTCACGCAGGCCTTACATTTGTGAACGGTTATAAATGTACAATGAGTTGACTCGCGATAACCAGAACATGTAACATTTGAATATATCATTTGTGCCAATGTGGCAGCCATTAGGAATTTTTTGGACGGATATAAAAACCTGCTTCCTTACATTTGTGAACAGATTGGACTAGCAGTAACTAGAGAATGTCAATTTAACTCGAACAATGGAAACAGTGGAACCTGTGTATAAAGACCACACATTGGAGCACAACAGTATGGTATTTGTCCACATGTGGTCTTTATTTGCAGGAACATTTATGAAGTAAAACAATGTAAATGGGAAGTAAAAGTGTGGTTGCTTCAGACAGGGAATATCTTTTTCAAGTTGGTCTTTAGCACAGGTTTGACTGTATATCGTTTAACTCGAACCATTTTCCTGAGCGGATATGTCTTTTAAAACCCTCGTAGCATCAGTTCTATTTGCTTATACGATTTTGTTAATATTTTATTACTGGCTTGCTTTCCCTAATAAGCACATACTTATAAATTATTACACAGCCGACAATACAAAAATGAATTAAGCATGAATCCAAGGATCTCTCGAACACGTCGATTACTCGAAGTAATGTATACGTCCCTTTCGACTTCGAGGTATTGGGAGACCACTGTGCTGTTTTCCATTGCTTATGATTCTCCATTACTTTAAAATTACTTCTCCATTTACCACAGTGTTTCTAACTTTAATCGCTAATACTATTTTCCAAATTAGTGCCTATATACTTTAATAGTCGTGTTGTATGTCGGAAAGGTTTAAAACCTTATCATACAGTACATTACTTTAAACACAATTTACGCGTCCTGCTCATGAGCAATATCTCCTTTTGCCACGATTCGTTTTAAAGACATCTGCGAAAATAGGTCCGCAAGTGGGAACGGTTTGAACTTATTTATTTCATGAAATTGTGAAACAAATGTACACATTTTATTAACCACTTTCTTGGTCAGCTACCTGGATGCTTACTTAACATGTGTTGTATTCAGATTTATTATATCGTCCTCGCAAGATTGCAATTGTCCACTCCCCTCGTAAAACATTACTAAAACCTGCTACTGCAACACTATTCCCGAGTCATTATATAACTGCACATACTCTGCAAAAATACATGCAGATGGTTATGCACAGCTCAAACATGACGGATTAAACTTTCCGTATTTGACTAGGTAAAAATACGGTATCTAATATGATAATGGTACGTCACTGAAATATGATGTGACTTCATTGAAATATGAATTCACGTCATTCCAAATGCGGTTCACACACCAATCATTTATTATATTTTTTGTCTAAATTGTGTCATTGTGCTATTCATAATATCGAAATTTGTATATTTTGTTATCAAACTGTTATACCAAGTATATAATAAAAGGAAAAGTATGTTGCACTCGCGAGACATGGCTTTGTTACAGTTTCGAGAGATATCGATTTGCCCACGCCCCGCGTAAGAGAATACCATTCCCAGTATCGCTTCTGTAACATAGAATATATATTTCCTGTTTACCTACCGTGAACGTTGTTGCGATTGTGTAAGCCAAATCTGCCAATTAAGCTCTAGCTTTTTATCAACTTAACACAACTTATAACTATGCAGGTGTACATTTGGCAGTATTTTGGTCAACATTTGTTTGATCATGCTGAAAAAGTCATGATATATTGAAAAGGTATATGTCATTTTATCCTATCAATTCCAAGTCTCAAACTCAAAAATCGAATATGAATATTTTTATAGAGGGGAAGTAGTTGAAAAAACCAAAATTTCAATTCGTCGAAATAGATTATCTCGTGGGTTGGAAAATAGTCGATTGGCACGTGTGTCCACCCTGACAGTTAACATCTGTTTGGCAACGCCTCCACATTGACGTAACGTAACACTGAACTTAATTATTGGGTATGTTACGTTGCCAGATGCGCTGTATTTTGCACGAAGTTTCGTAACTTGTAAAGGTGAACACTTTTTCGTCGCGCAACCTGCAAATGCTATGGTAAACATTCACATTATTTTTAATAATAACTTATGGTAGCCTACATCTATTTAAAAATGTGTCGTTTAGATTATTAAAAATAAAGAAATTTTGGAACTAACCTCAAATTGGCAAAACGACGGCTTTAATCAATTTTCAACAGCTATTCCAAATTGCACAATCGGCAGTCGCCCGATTTTGTGTTCTTTGGATGTGTGTATTGCTAGACATTCCAATTCGACCATGTGCTAAATTTATCGTGGGTCAACCAATCATATTTCCGTGCATTTGTTGTTTTTGTCAACTCATGGTTTTACGCACTGTTCTCCACAAATTAGTAAACTTGATAAAGGGTCCCCCAAGAAAAACTAGTGCCAAATGACTTTTAAAACGTAACAGTACTTTTGGGCGAGAAGATTTTGAAAAATTTGGGCAATTTTCGACTTTTCTGAAGCCGAAGCATCCAAAGTTCTACATGGGATTTAATTAATGAACGACTTTGAAAGGACTCCACCTAAGGAACATGCCTGTAAATTTATTTTGAAAGCAGTCAATTGGTTTAGGAGGTGAAGTCGTTTGTAGGGAAAAGCGAACAGACGGACAGGCAGACAGACATATAGACAGACACACACACAAAGACACGACAGACAGACAGACATACAGATAGACATACATACACACACACACATACATACATACATACATACATACATACATACATACATACATACATACATACATACATACATACATACATACATACATACACATACATACATACATACATACATACATACATACATACATACATACATACATACATACATACAGACATATATAAATACATACATACACACAGACATACAGACAGCCAGACAGCCAGACAGCCAGACAGACAGACACACAGACACAGACACAGACACACACACACACACACACACACACATATGTGTCTTCAATATGTACGCCTCACGTTCTAATTGTTGACGGTTATTTAGCCTAGATTTAGTATACTACTTGAAATGATAACGTGTGCTAATCGACAAAACAAAACAATTGAATAATGGTTCTCGTCTTAACTGTCGCTCCGTATCGCGTTAAATGTATTTCCACCCTCATCTGTTTTTTAACCGACAAACATTTTTCTATATTTGTTGGTCAAATTGAATAATTAAACGTTTAACGCCGCTTTCAACAGTATAACAAGGTATAAGTTATTCCTGACATCTGAACGCTATAACCGTTATCCTGATTCCAAAGGAGGTGAGATATTTACGACGATTTAAAAAAGAAGGCTATTACTTGACTTTAAATCGAACTCTGGTCTCCAACTCTCGATACTGTGTGGTGTTTTACGTCGCTTTCAACGATTGTTCTGTTATAACACGGCGTCTTCTGTGTACGTTACCTGTAATATAGGTGCATGCATTCTGACACCAGAGAGTCAGTCGTTATAATAACCCCGCATTCCTTAGCGTCAAGTCATTACTGCCAATTAATATGAAAAAGGCAAAGCCTCAAGTGACGAGAAAAGCGTCTATAATGGGTCTAAGCTGTGGGTATGTGACTGAGACCGTTGTTGTACATTAGTTCTACTTTATCTTTTGATGCAAAGTCAAATCTTCAACCATTTTAACATTCAATTCATCACATGAACATACACATATTCCATATAGAAAGGTAGAAAAGAACAATAGTGAAGTTTTTCCTTCAATTAGGCTTAGACACATAGTTGTTGGGTTAAAACTTAAAAGCAATGTTCAAAACATCCATTCTGCCAAAGTTTCAACATGCTAATATTAAAACAACAGCTATCAGAGTGTTAACAAGATTTTCCTTTAATTTGGTCTAGTGACCTTATGTTTGACCCGACTTGACCAATATTTGAACTTGGCCTAGATATCAATAATCATCAGGACAAACATTCTGACAAAGTTGCAAGATGCTGAAGCAAACCTTGAGGTCAAGCGTGTTTACAATAATTTTCTCAAAGTTTTCTTTTGACCTCATTGTTTTTTATCCAACATGACCTATATTTTAGTGTAGATTTCACCAAAACACCAATTCTGACAAAATTTCAACATGTTAACATTTTTAAATGCAGCATTCAAAATGTTCCTTCAATTTGGTCTAATGACCTAGTTTTGACCCACCATGACCCTTATTCTTACTAGGACTAGATATTGTCAAGACAAACATTCTGACAAAGCTTCAAGCTGCTGAAGGCATATGTGGTTTCTAGACTAACACGATTTTCTTTCAATTTGGTGGAGTGACCTAGTTTATGACTCAACATGACCTAGTTTATGACCGAATATATTTAAACTTAGCCTAGATATCATCAAAATAGTAATTCTGAAAACATTTCAACATGCCTAAGTTTAAAATGAGGCATCCAAAGTGTTTTCAATATTTTCCTTCAAATTGACATTGAAACCTAGTTTTTCACCTCACAGGACCCAGTCTATAACTTGGCCAATATTTGATTGAGAGGATTTTCTTATAAACTTCATTCATATTGGATGTTGTAAAATGTTACCTGTAGATTGTTCACAAGGCAATTGTTGATAGCATGTGACCAAAGGACATCAGGCAAACCGTGATCATAAAAAACACAAACTGTGCAATCTTAAGAACAGGACTTTCTTTATATACCACATTTAATTAGATAAAACAAGCTTGATATGATTTTGATAAACTTATCCATTAATAAACAGTACCTTGTATGAATCCATTAGTAGTATATTTAATCAGCTGAAGTTCCTCTCCTTTCATCGTCATAACAGCTGTAATTCCATCAGTAAATAGGTTTCTCTCAATATATTCCCTTGTTTGATGTTAAGGCAGGAAGTTATATTATCCCACAGTCAAAGATGCATGCAATTTTCATTGTATTGACAGGCACCAATGACCAAATACCAAAGGGTATATCATTAACTGCCTATATGAACTTCCTCTCCCATTATCGCCATAACAGCTGTGATTCCATGATTGTACAGGTTTGTCTCAATCCATTTACTATTCTGATGTGTATCAGAGCCAAGCTTTGGGCTCTGCAACCATTTTTTCAGTTTTGATTTAGACCAGTTTGTACCTCCGTGCAGTCTTATCTGGATTATTCCTTTAAACCAATAACTTTAAACTTATATTTTTTTACATCAATTGCGAAACAAGCTTAATCTTATTTTAATCACGCTCCATGTCCTGGAGATACAACCAGTTCTCGCCCCATTTGTGCGGAAAATCCCAATCTTCACTGAATTCTGATTCATTAGATATTTCGTGCATTCTTTTAGAATTTGGTAGAGTTTGAGAATTCCGGTGTAGTTTGGTATTTTTATACATTTTTCATTTGGATATATTTGGGCAAAGTTGCTTCTATAATTTTTTGAAAAGGGGCCAATTCCCCACTTGTGTTCAGAAAAAGTAGCCATGGATTCATACAGATATTGCTGACAATCAAAGATAAATTAACATTTTAATTGACATATGATTATTATAATTACTGATGATACAGAAGAATAATATCTATATAAAAAAAATATTTTTGTTAAATTTAATACACCAGAAGGTATGAAACTTACATTTGTGTTTATCTTAAGATGACAGTTGATCTTACAGCATATGATTTTTGAAAGCATTGTGAAAAAAGGTCAAATTGTTGATGTAACGTTATGGTAGACTTTGTAATGACACACTAAAGCCCTAACGTTATGAATACGGATCATGTTATGGAGAGTTGTAAACAACGTGCAGTTCAACCATTTTATTTATAAAAACTGGGGTTCACATCTTGATAATCAAGGCAAATAGCATTCAAAGAAGGATAACTCTTACGAGTTAATGCTACCAATAACTTGGGTAATTGCCCATTAATAGAATAATGTAACATCTCCCTTCTTTTAAAGAAAATTGCCTATGCAGGTTAATTAAAACAATGGAGATATACTGTTATAAAAAACATACAGAACTTAATAATGTCAACACAATAAGATGTAACACGTCGATTATATGAAAATCTCAAGTAATGTAAATAAACACTGATTTACTTAATCATGACAATGATGACACAATATTCAAAGTTCTCAAGTATCAAATAAAAATCACTGATATGTCTTATAAATCATGTTCACAATTTCACATTGATGGTATTATTCTTGGCTTAACAATACGACCAGAGCGGGTAGTGTAATGGTTCGTGTCACTTTGTAAATTGGTACAGTTAGTAACAATGGGTTGGGCAGTAGGTTCAGTTGGGGGTGTACTGGGGATCATCTCTGGTTCTACAGGATAATAATTTTCTTGGTTACCCTTATTGGAGATTATCCGGAATAAGCAGATTAGCTTTAAGTTCGAGTGGGGTTTGTTCGAGTGTTTTAAGTAAATGACGTCTATTCCTACGATAGATAGCGCCATCTAAGGTACGAACTGAATATGATCGCGAATCGTGCTGATTTATGACCTCGGCTGGCTCCCATAGTTTCTTTTGCCTAATACGAACAGTTTCACCGATGTGCAGCGGTTTAAGGGGTTTTGAACCAGGGTCATAATATCTCTTTTGGCGCATGCGGTTTACCTGCATTTTAACACGAGCCTGGGCATGACTTGCGATTGAGGGTTTGAGCTGTTGATGTGTAGTTGGTAATATAGAACGTAATCGTCTACTCATGAGTAGCTGCGACGGGGATGAACCACATTCTAACGGAGATGTGCGATACTCGAGGATACCAACATACGGGTCTCTGTTATCGGCTTTAGCTTTAGAAAAGATGTGTTTGATTGTTTGTACGGTCTTTTCCGCTAAACCATTCGATTGTGGAAAATGAGGACTGGAGGTTTCATGAATGAAATCCCATTCCTCTGCGAATTCGGAAAATCCTTGTCCACAGTACTGGGGGCCATTGTCGGAAACTAGTTTTTCCGGTATTCCATGACGAGCGAAGAAACCTTTGAGTTTTGCAATTACGGTACTACTCCTAGTACTGGTAAGTTTTCCTACTTCGAAAAAACGACTATAATAATCTACAACTAGAACGAAATCGTGGTCGTCCCAAGTAAATAGATCAGAGGCAACTACTTGCCATGGTCTATCGGGTATCTGATGAGACTGTAGAGGTTCTTTAGGGTTAGAGTTTCGCGTTTCTAGACAAGTATGACAGTTAGAAACCAAGTCTGTTATGTCTTTCGTCATTTTGGGCCAAAACAGTATGTCGCGTGCTCTTTGGCAAGATTTCTCTATACCCATGTGACCGGAGTGAATCTTTTCAAGAATTGCATTTCTCATGCTCTTAGGTATGACAACTCGCTGTCCCTTAAACACAATACTGTCCATGACAGTAAGCTCATCGCGGAATGTCCAGAAATCAAGAATTTCTGTTGGGCACTTATTTCTAAGCTCGGGCCAACCTTGTAAAGTGACATCACGTAGTGTTGAAAGTTGCGGGTCTGAATCAGTAGAGCGCTTGATTTCATCAAGTTTGTTACTACTGAACTGTAGGTTTGACATAACGGTATGTACTTGAACATCCATACCCTCGGAGAGGTTTGGGAAAGTATCAGGCATGAATTTACGCGAAAGTGTATCTGCAACAGGAATATCTTTACCTGGTACATGTTTCACAGTCATGTCATAATTCTGTAACTGCAGCATCATGCGCTGCAAACGAGCAGGTGCTTGACCAAGAGGTTTTTTAACGATAGATTCCAGAGGTGTGTGGTCTGACTCGACAGTGATGTGTCTACCGTACACATACTGGTGGAATCTTTTACACCCAAAAAGTATAGCGAACATCTCTTTCTCGATTTGCGCGTAGTTAATTTCGGAGGAAGTCAATGACTTAGATGCACAAGCAACTATTTGACCTTCTTGAAATAGTACGGCTCCAAGCCCGAACTTTGACGCGTCTACTTGTAAGGTGAGATCTTTACTGAGATCATAATAGGCCAAGACTGGCGCTTGTGTAAGCACATCTTTCACTTTCTGAAAAGCTTTAACCTGCGGTTGGTCCCAAGAGAAATCAACGTCTCCTGCGAGGAGCTGACGGAGAGGACTAGTAATATCAGAGAGATTGGGGGCAAATTTAGCAAGGTAATTAACCATGCCCAATATGGTTTCTAATTCGGCCTTATTTTGCGGAGGGTTCATATCCCTTATGGCTGCGACCTTGGCAGGGTCTGGTTTAAGTCCTTTAGCTGACAGTATATGTCCAAAATACGGCACTTCAGTTAAACTAACCTCTAGTTTATCTGAATTAAGTTTAATGCCAATGTCTTGACAGCGCTTAAGAACAGCCCTAAGGTTGCGGTCATGCTCACTCTGTGAGCTACCATATACTAATATATCATCGACTATCGCAGCGACACCATCCAGACCTTCGAAGCTCTCATCTATTTTACGTTGAAACTCATCCTGAGCGGATTTGACGCCAAAAGGTAACCTCAAGAACCTATATCGGCCATGCGGAGTATTGAATGTAGTAAGGAATGACGATTCCTCTGATAACTTAATAGCCCAGTAACCTGAACGGGCATCAAGTTTTGTGAAGTATTGAGCTCCAGAGAGCTGCGGTAAGATTTCCTCAAGAGTTTTCATAGGATAATGAGGACGGAGAATGGCGCGATTGAGGTTCTGCGGATCTAGACATACACGCAATTTACCAGATTTTTTTTCGACTACAACGAGCGAATTGACCCAACGTGTAGGCTCGTTTACTTTCGTTATGACATTCATAGATTCTATACAATCTAGCTCAACTTTAAGTCTATCGCGAAGCGCTACCGGCACCTTACGAGGTGGGTGAACCACGGGGGTTGCTTCAGGGTCTATGTGTATGGTGCACTCACCCGGGAATAGGCCTAGACCTTCAAACACGTCAGAATATTCTGATAAAACCTGGGATTTATCAATGGGCTTACCTGAGGGGTCGGGACTAGGACTAGTATCTGTAACGGCATATACAAGCTGTATGAGCTGGAGGTCTAGACATGACCTCACACCAAGTATAGGGGTAGATGCAGAATCAACAACATAAAATTCTGCCTTTGTGCATTGACATTTGTAATGACAGACTAAGTCACACTGACCAAGTGTCTTAATAGGACAACCACTGTATGCCGACAAATGCCTGGTGGGCTTTTGCAAGGGTAAGGACGGATTGATATTTATGAGCAAGTCATTGGGCAATATATTGACCTGTGAACCTGTATCAAGTTTGAAGGTTACATTACTGGGACCAATTTTAAGGGTAGCAAATGCCTGGTCATGTATATACTTATTATGGCCAACATTAATAGTATCAACAAAGAAATCCGGCGACTCACATCTAGAACCACTACCTCCTGCAGCTGGTTTAGCCACAATTTCACTTATATTATGTTTATGAGCATTTGAATTTCTATGGTCATTATTTGTTGACCGACACATGAGTTTGAAATGGTTCCATTTCTGGCAACTATCACATTGTTTGCCCTTAGCGGGACAATTGTCCTTTCCATGTGAACGTCCGCAGTTCCCACATTTCCGTGATGATTGTGCCGACTGTGTGTGCGGGTGTTGATGTCTGTGTTGTGTTCACTCACCCGTAGGTAACACTATAACCTGCATTATATTATCATTCGCTTGGTCTTAAAGAGTCTTGTCTGTCTCAGTCATCAGTCTAAGTAATACACGTCTGCACTGCTTAGCTGCCTTGGTCAAAGTAGGCCATGTAAAAGTCACATGGTTGGCTGGTTCCTCTAAACTGGGAACCAGAGTTTTCTGGACATAAACAACTGACCAAAAGGAATGGTCTAAAACACAAAGGACAAAGTAGACTTTCACTACACTCCCCCCGGTTTTATCATTAGACCCAACCCGGGAGAATGCCTCTCAGCCCTACATTGCAGCATCACCAAACCAGGTTGTTGTACCATTTCGATGACTTGTGTTGTACCATGCCCTCTTAGCAGTTGCACCATTTTTGCTGCATAGCATCCCTGTCTTCGTGAAAATGCTATGAAGCACACCAATGACTTCCTAAAAAAAAACCAAGCCCATGTTTTAAGCCAGATAATTTGTATCTTACTCGCATCATGGTTCTTGGTCTATTTAATTTACCATACGGGTTGATTATCTGGCATATCAAGCGAAATGGTCAGTTTGTAACCGGCTAGTCATTTTTGTACTTAATATGCCCTCTTTTCTGTAGGCTATACTGTCATCTCTGTACTTCTGTGTCAGAAGGTCTATATTGGTCGCCCCGGATGTTCAGTTTCCTTCTTATTGGATCTTGTGATGTAAAGTACATTCTCAGTCAATACTTCGCCAGATCTCGACTTCGACATTAGTTTCTTTCAAACACCATTCCGGGCCCTGGAACAATGTTGCGCCTCATGTCTAACAATCTGACGGTTACAGCATTCTTGAAATACTAAAATAAACATCCAAAGCCGACTCAATCTGTTTATCTGGCACACACTCAACGATCTTGTAGATGACAGTACTGCCTCTTCGATGCAATCAACCCCATTCATGATTCTAAACTCCTTTTTGTGTGACGGTTGATCTGTTTTGAAACAATTACCAGTCTCCCATCCATAAGGCGAGATTCCCGCATGAGCCAGTGTCATATCCTACCCCACTGACCCCAGGTGGAATCCCTTAGATGGCCCCCGGATATTGTTTCAACTTAAACCACTCCTCTCCTTGGGCTAACATGATATTCCCTGAATTCAAACAGGTACTCATGTTTTTCCCCGAACTCTCACGGGTACTACAATTCTACTGAAAGATTCTCTTGCCAATGTTATCTTATCCTGGCTCTGGACTATACCTCCTTTGTAACGTGCCCATGGTTACCCACATCTCAGTGGGAAATGATCGACATTGGTCTTAATTCCAAATCCCAGGACACTCAGTGCGCCCCAACCTCTGGGGCGTAGAGACATCCTGTAATCCGTCTAGCGGTTTTGAGTGCTCCCCACGCCGGCTCGTCGTTTTGTCCCCCAGCGTGGACACCCCAGGGCATCTTGGGTCTTTCTCAGCTACCCGTCGGCTCGTCGTTTTGTCCCCCAACGGGCATTGCCGATCCAAAACCAAGCCTCCCTTGGACGACCTTGCCTTAGGAGCTGCCAATGGAATCGCATCATCCACTTCTCGCGAAAAAGTGGCCCACTGAATCTCTACTCGCTTACAATAGGTATAGCCACCACACGGTAATCATCAATCTTTACATGTCTGGAATAATGCGAGCATATCTCTGCCATAGGCTTCCTTGATAATGCGTCGGCGTTCCCATGCACTTTTTCAGGTCAGTATCTAAGAATCATTTTGTACTGTGATAATTCTTCCAGCCATCTTGCTAACTGCACCGTGGTTCTTCATAGTCAGGATAAACATTACCTCAATCCATTCCCAGGTCAGTATCTCCTAGAACTGTGTATTCTGCCACCGGCTCGTCTTGTTGTCCCCCAGTGAACAGAGACCAGTTATCGGAGTTACTTCCCTTCTACTTCCTCTTATGGTTCTGCTTTCCCAGGTCCGTATCCCCTAGAACTGTGTCTTCTGCCACCGGCTCGTCTTGTTGTCCCCCAGTGAACAGAGACCAGTTACCAGAGTTACTTCCCTTCTACCTCCTCTTAGGGTTCTGCTTTCCCAGGTCCGTATCCCCTAGAACTGTGTATTCTGCCACCGGCTCGTCTTGTTGTCCCCCAGTGAACAGAGACCAGTTACCAGAGTTACTTCCCTTCTACCTCCTCTTAGGGTTCTGCTTTCCCAGGTCCGTATCCCCTAGAACTGTGTATTCTGCCACCGGCTCGTCTTGTTGTCCCCCAGTGAACAGAGACCAGTTACCAGAGTTACTTCCCTTCTACCTCCTCTTAGGGTTCTGCTTTCCCAGGTCCGTATCCCCTAGAACTGTGTATTCTGCCACCGGCTCGTCTTGTTGTCCCCCAGTGAACAGAGACCAGTTACCAGAGTTACTTCCCTTCTACATTGTCTTCACTACCGGCTCGTCTTTTTTCCCAGCGGCAATGAACAGTCCCCTGCTATTGAGGCATGCTTGAATCGTTTTCAGTGTCATAATTTATTGTTGTACCAGTACGGTAAAATCCCTCAGATTTCTTTCCTGTCAGTTTACAAGTGGTTAATAGTCATAGTCATCACGTCTTTTTATAACGGGTCCCCATGACCACCAATCCACGAGTTAATGGTAGATGCGTTGTATCATCACTGTAAAATCTCTCGGAATTCTTTCCCGTCAGTTAACAAGTGGTTAATAGTCATAGTCATCCCGTCATATTAACACGGGTCCCCATGACCACCAATCCACAAGTTAATGGTAGATACTTTGAGCCCTTGTCACACTGCACTTGGAAAATGAAGACTGGAACAGTTGGCATTGATCATTTCAACTTCTTTTGATTACCATCATTATTTCATTTGCTTTGGCAATATCCAGTGCATCCGTAGCTGTAATATCCATGCAAGCGTCATGATACTATTCGGCACAGTAATCGCATTGTATCATGAAACGTCCTTGTCATGGGCTTCTTACAGTGGCACTGAATTACCTTAACTATTAAGGATATCTCTTAAACCTAAAATAAAGACAGCAACTATGTTTGTCAGGACAGTTCAATAGAATGGAAATAGTTGTCTCATTTACTTAACTCCTACCCCCCTCTTTCTCTTCTTGAGCTTGCATTAGGCCTCTTAATTCGTGAACAAAGAAATACCCTCAGTCTCGTGCGTTTAAACGGCCTGGGCATTCTTAAACACTGCCTATTGATGCTCATTGCAATAACATAGGCGTTGTTTGTAATACGCTCACTATGTAAACATGCAAACCAAGCACTGCTACGGATGAATAAACATTTTTGGTGGCTAAAATACAATTCCAAACAAGTTTTCAAAATCATAATAAATGCTAAAAGCTGCATGACTATTGGTTTACAGGGACCAATAAACTTTGAAAAGCTCCAATGCAATTATTATCCATTAAGTTAGCCACCAGAGTTTAATGCAGAACATCTTTTTCCATGCTGTTTTCCAAAATGGCTACCTCTCTCTCCTTCCCCAATTTTTTTCTGGAAAACAACAAAATAGAACAAACTCACATGGGTTCTGCTTCACTTCTGACACCATTGTTGTGTTCACTCACCCGTAGGTAACACTATAACCTGCATTATATTATCATTCGCTTGGTCTTAAAGAGTCTTGTCTGTCTCAGTCATCAGTCTAAGTAATACACGTCTGCACTGCTTAGCTGCCTTGGTCCAAGTGGGCCATGTAAAAGTCACATGGTTGGCTGGTTCCTCTAAACTGGGAACCAGAGTTTTCTGGACATAAACAACTGACCAAAAGGAATGGTCTAAAACACAAAGGACAAAGTAGACTTTCACTACATCTGCTCGAGTTATGTCCCTTTCCCTTGAAGTGTGACGGTCGTGACGTCGTGGAACGATCGGAATGCCCTGAGTTTACTGAATGTACATCGGATGACGCTGACATAGTCTTCAGCTGTTGTTGCGAGTATTCAAAGCTTTGTCCAATGCTTATACACTTTTCAAGTGTTAGTTTTTCACCTTCATTAATAAGTTTTTCTCTCACCTTTTGAGAGCTGACCCCGAAAACGATACGGTCCCTGATCATTTCGTCGGTATGATCCTTGTAGGAGCAGTCCCCTGCCAGAAGCTTAATCTTTGTAACATATTGATCAAAAAAAAATTGTCCTTGGGTCTCGTTGTTGAACTTGTAACGAGCAAATACTGGGTTGAGTTTTGGTTGTACATAAGCGGCGTACCTGTCGTAAAAAGTTTTCAATAACTTTCCGTCTTCCGCCGATATTGTCCAGGTATTATGAATGTCCCTGCCCTTTTCGCCGACCCACAGTAGTAGATATGAACACTGAATCTCCTCGTCCTTGTCGTGTAAGGGTCCTGAGAAAATCAGCTCCACATGGTTTTTGAACTTCCGCCAAGCATCAGGAAGGTTCGTCGATTCCCAGTCCATTTTGGGAGGTGGAATGCGGTAAGATCCATATTTAGTCCTTAATCTAGTTAATTCTGACACCATGTAACGTTATGGTAGACTTTGTAATGACACACTAAAGCCCTAACGTTATGAATACGGATCATGTTATGGAGAGTTGTAAACAACGTGCAGTTCAACCATTTTATTTATAAAAACTGGGGTTCACATCTTGATAATCAAGGCAAATAGCATTCAAAGAAGGATAACTCTTACGAGTTAATGCTACCAATAACTTGGGTAATTGCCCATTAATAGAATAATGTTACAGTTGACGATGTGCAATTATACTTCTCACAATGCTTTCGAATTAAAATCAATTGTGCATTTTCCAATTCTTAAGATTTAACAGTTTTGCAAGATGTTTTTATACTTACTTGAATTAAATTAGCTGCAGGGCGGGTTCTTTTAAAGCATCGCAGTGGTCCTGACATGCAATGTACCTTGTTAAGATTCATTTTTGATTATCACATCCTTTATCACTTGTAAAAACATTTTTTTAAATTGTGTTTAAAACACGCGTACAGCACAAGGCATGCCCATATAAATCCGTCTCGGCCATGGATATGTCTCCAGTCAAGTCTTTTAGAAAACTTGTTCAAAATTCCTTTTTTGGACACCTGATATGTCTCTTGAATTCACTGGGGACGTTTCTTCTTGGGTTCTGTTAGTCTAAAAAGCTGTTAGTTTTAACTGATTTTAACTGAGCGGAGCGTGAACGGTAAATGTGTCAATTTCAAGATGTTCTTAACTGTAGCATTACGACTGACTGGCTAGTGCCAAGATAAATGGACCGGTAATCACGTGACTGGTAGTCTGCCCAGGACATGTCGTGATACACTAACATCTGATGCAAGCGGCGTAAATATTATGTTAATTGTAAGAACGTGTTTAAAAATCGATTTAAAATAGCTAAGTTTAAACTAAACAGACTTGATTTACACCTCTCCCCCAACCCCTTACGTGTTGTTTCAACCGACAGTTAAGTACAATGTGAACCACGTTAAACCTGCGCATTTGCGCGTTTAAATGTCCGCTGATATAATAATCTTTAAGCAATTGCTAATCCATAAAAGTGATATGGCGAGACGAAAACATCAGATTTGTTGATATTAAGCTATACACAGTTCATAAATTAATAACAAAAGGTTATTAAAAGCTTCATTCCACTAGTATAGATTGTGATATTACAGTGCAGATGCAAGGGCAACCCTATGCGCCAAGGAGGGCAGCCATTACTACCATATAACCATATTTGTCTATAAGTTTGACTGCATGTTTTCTAAGGCGTCATAATCGCTGTATGTGGGAAAGTGGGAAATATTAACTTTGCTATTAGATAGATACGGTGGCACAGAGGTGACATGTGTGCGATTTTATTAATCTCGTTCCCACGACATAATATCTCGTGGCAACGAGTTATTATCTCGTGGGAACGACTTAATTATCTCGTTTCCACGACTTATTATCTCGTGGGAACGAGTTATTATCTTGTTCCCACGACTTAATTATCTCGTGGGAACGACATAATATCTCGTGGGAACGAGTTATTATCTTGTGGGAACGACTTAATTATCTCGTGGGAACGAGTTATTATCTCGTGGGAACGAGTTATTATCTCGTGGGAACGAGTTATTATCTCGTGAGAACGAGTTATTATCTCGTGGGAACGACTTAATTATCTCGTGGGAACGAGTTATTATCTCGTGGGAACGACTTAATTATCTCGTTCCCACGCCTTATTATCTCGTGGGAACGAGTTATTATCTTGTTCCCACGACTTAATTATCTCGTGGGAACGACATAATATCTCGTGGGAACGAGTTATTATCTTGTGGGAACGACTTAATTATCTCGTGGGAACGAGTTATTATCTCGTGGGAACGAGTTATTATCTCGTGGGAACGAGTTATTATCTCGTGGGAACGACTTAATTATCTCGTGGGAACGACATAATATCTCGTGGGAACGAGATAAATAAAATCGCACACATGTCACCTCTGTGCCACCGTAGATAGATACAGGTTAAAGTAAACTAAAATAAACGTTTCGTTACACAAGCCAGGTAGTAACGGTTAAATTCCCCCTGTGTTGAAGAGTCCTTCACTTAGTACAATCTCACTCTAAGTCTCTTTCGTAACAATAGATAGTAATTCATGGCCAATGGTCTGGTTTGTTTGAATAGTGCTAAACGCCGTTTTCAACAGTATTTCAGTTACAGCATTGTGTTTCCATAAGATCACACCCATCAGTCTCTCTAATTACTAGTAATCCGTGGTCAATGGTCTTGTTTGTTTGAATGGTGCTTTACGCCGTTTTCAACAGTATTTCAATTACAGCACTGCGTTTCCATAAGATCACACCCATCAGTCTCTCTAATTACTAGTAATCCATAGTCAATGGTCTTGTTTGTTTCATTGCTGCTTAACGCTGTTTTCAACAGTATTTCAATTACATCACTGCGTTTCCATAATATCTCACCCTCAGTCTCTTTTATTACTAGTAATCCGTAGTCAATGGTCTTGTTTGTTTGAATGGTGCTTTACGCCGTTTTCAACAGTATTTCAATTACAGCACTGCGTTTCCATAAGATCACACCCTCAGTCTCTCTGGTTACTAGTAATCCGTAGTCAATGGTCTTGTTTGTTTCATTGCTGCTTAACGCCGTTGTCAACAGTATTTCAATTACAGCACTGCGCTTACATAATATCTCACCATCAGTCTCTCTGGTTACTTGTAATCCGTAGTCAATGGTCTTGTTTAATTTATTGGTGATTTACTCCGTTGTCAACAGTATTTCAGTTACAGCATGGCCTTTGCTTGAGATTCATAAGTACCACCTGACACCGATAAATCTATCGTAGTGCTACATGTACATCCGTAACCATCAGCTCATATGAGGGAATCTCTATATACAAGTTATACACCTTGTCTGTCTGTACAACCGCCCAACCTTGGCAGTTTAGTTTCTCCTATACCATTTCGACCGCCTCGGTGGTATAGTGGTAGAGCGTAGGCCTCGGGTGCGGAAGGTCGCTTGTTCGATTCCAGCCTTGTCATACCAAAGACATTATAAATGGTATTTATAGCTGCCTTCCTTGGCGCTCAGGGTTACGGGGTTAGCAATACGATTGACTGGCTGGTACCAGGATAAATCGACCAGTAGAACTGTTAACTTACCCAGTAAACCCCGTGAAATATCTGAATAATTGATTAAAGCGGCGAAAAACTCAAAACGAACAAAAACAAATCTATAACATTCACATACAGTTACCAAATTATGTAGGCGTGCGCAACGTTGGTGGACAGCGTGTAGCGTACACACTTTAGGTCACGCTGACCTTGACCGTTGACATCCAATTAAAGAAGAGATTTGTTCGGGTCCTATTTGCTATGCTTTCGCATCTATATTTACAAAATTCGGCATCTTAAATGAGTTTTCCGAGTTTTTACTGTGTTTAGCATGCTATAAGATTCATTTCCCCCTGACAAGGATATGAGAAGATTACCCTGCTGAATGTCGGAAATTGATATCACCGTTCTTGACGTTCGTTATGTCCTTGTATATCCATTGCTCTCATTTAGTTAACATTTCATGAATAGAAAGCAAACAATCTAGATCAAGATGAGTGTACATTAATGCGCATATGTAATACAAAGAGGAACCGCATCGTATATCAATAAGTTAACCTCGTTGTAAATTTTCTTAATCTTATTTACTTCTAATACATAGTCAATGAAACAATATATAGCTTTGTTTGGTCCATAATCTCAAAAATATCCTCAATTTTATCAATACACAATTAAGCGTCGATATAATTGGAGGCATGAGTACAGATTGATTGCTGTGTATACATGTTTGTGTATTCTTTCTACTAAATAGTGAAGGCAAGACGTGAGTTTAATATATCAATGGTCCATTAAGCTGATTTCTATTACTTTACCCTTTCCCATTTTCAGACGAATCTTCAACAGAGGATTTTTACTAATGTGTTGCACTTTTATTGACATATTTCTTTACATACATGTTTTATAGTCGTCTACTGCAGGTTGTGTACGTTGTATGTGGGAAAGGGCTAATATGTAAAAGAACTCGGATGAATGAACGGTCTTGTACTCTTTCTAGACCAAAAGTGATTAATAAAAGTCTTCGATAACCATCGTGGTATCACTGGGACAATAAGTCAGACAATGAGGATAGAAATGATAAAACTCTCTATTTAAAAAGCAGTACATCTTTTGTGCGCGGGACTTGTATTGTCCTACTATCTTAAAAATATTTTCTTATTGATACTTAAATAATAATAGTTTATCAACGTTGAGCTGTTTATCCTGTTTGTATTTTTTCTCTTCTGTTCTGCTCCGCTCAAGTTGCCGTTATACGTAAGAAGAATCATTTGCGTGGTACCGTGACTCTGAACGGTCGTGTATTCTATTTACTTAGATGTGATTATTAAAGGCCAGAAGTGAGTCGGAGCTATAACACTGTCCGATAACCAGAGTGTTATCGCTGGGTCTGTAAGCTAAACAACTAAATCCGTGCACGCCGTCATCACGGGGAAGAATAGAAGTTTGCCGAGTACCGTCACTCTTCACCACGTGTATATTGATGGTACTTTGCCCACATACCAGGAAGTTATCATTCGAGTCCAACAACAAACCACTGCTCAGCTTAAGCTGATTGTCAGATTACGTATATAGTGTATTGTCCGTTTTATCTATACACACTACACCATATCTCGATGTACTTACAAGGATTCTGTCCCCGGAATTGTTCACGGCCATGTTGTAAGGATAACCCTGACTAATGTTAAAGGTGCTCACGGAAACACCATCCATTGTAAGCACCTTTACCATTCCTTCCTTTCCTTCGTTCTCGTGACAACTGACATTATAGTCTTTCATTTTGACAGTCAATTCCCCAACATTTCATTCCGACGGGAATACATTCAACCTTCTCAATGTTCTTAGATATATTTAAGAATTGAAGACTTTTTGAATCTGGTTCAGTCACAATGACCTCGGTCTTAGACACAACCGCAACATCCCAGACACACGACCCAAACTTTAGTTCATTCTTTATTTTAAGGTCGCATGTTAAGACTTTGACAGATTTATTGGCGTTATCCCAAATAACTAATTCCCCATCTGACATAAAAGTACATCCTGAGACAAAACTGGTTCCAATTTCAATTGACTTCTTGTTTTTCGTAGAGGATATGTCAAGGAAGGACATCTGATGTCCTGGTCTTTCAACGGTTTCAGGTTTACTGATCTGTTTCTCTTTAATTTCTAGTCTGCCCAATGAAGTTAATTCTGGCATTAGGGTCACAAGTTTGTCGGACTGCTGGAACTCTAACGTAACTGACCTTATCTGTTTCAGTATCTCGTCCTTCATTTTTATCCCGTCTTCAATGTTTCCTTTCTCTTTCATCATGAGGACAAAGGTCGCATCTTCAATATTCTTTCCGAGAATTTCAATTGATTTCACGATATCTCGCATCTGATTGCTGATTTCGACTACTGCTCTGATATCCCCTTCTATTTCAGTGAGAAGCTGACTTTGTTTGTTTTCTATATCCTTTGTCAGCTTTTCGGCCCAAGAAATTATTTGATTTTTGATTTTCTTTACTTCTTGAATACATTTTCTGGAGCAAGCTCGTATCATTGTTTTTTCATTTTCCCTTGAATCTTTAATTTCTTTTATATCGAATAACAAAGTCTTTGAATTATTTGTGCATTGAAGCACGTAATTGTTTATCTTTCTTTCTTTCGACACTTGCTTTAGAGTCTTAGTGTTACATTTTCTGTGTTTCGCTGATTTACATGCACTGCTGTGGGTACGTTATGGCTGACGCAGAGTTGTGTAAGGGTCTCTTTACGGTGGACATTACATGCCATAATTGACGAAATAAGTGCCTGTTGTTTAATCGACAATCTTTGTGATTCTTTAAACGGTTTAAGCTCATGATCACGTGAGGCTTTAGAACTGCGATGGACTGCTTCACATTTGTAACACATATATTCTGAACAAACCTGACATTGAATTCCAGCCTGTGTGTTGATACCCCTGAATAAACAGGGATCACACATCTTAGTCGAATCTTCCTCTGACAGGTTTGCTTGAATCGCTTCAGCCATAATTTCAACCTGTCGTGATAAAAGATGATTTATGGTTTTAACGTCGATGTTTAGATGAAAACTGTAAAACATAAAAGTAGACGAGTATAAATTAAAAGTGTTGTAGGAGAACCTTAGACCTAAGTCATGATGTATTTTAACATTGCGTTACGGATGATATCGATGCCAATAACTATACGGTAGTGTCAAGATATCTTATCGGGCATAATGTTAATTTTTGATCGACATTCTTTGTAATAAAACCTGAATCCCTTGCGCACAATAACTTATGATATAAAGTATATTCATATAGTATGGTATACACAAAATAGACTGTTTGTTAATTGAGGAATGCTTTTTTTTTCAGTTCATAATTACTTGAACAAAATAACCTGATCCTAACCTTTGAATTCAATAATTACCTTTTGTTTTGAACAAGGCCTTATTTGAATGCTCATAACGAATGGTTTAACTCACAATATATTGTGCTTAAAGAGAGTAATGTTTTATCAACTAAGTATTACTTAGAATGTTTTGATGTGGGAAAAATGTAACCGAAACACCCAAAAGAAAGATAAAAATACAGGACATGACGACGAATATAGCTATAGCTTTAAAGAGTATTAGTGTATCGACAAGGCAGGATTTGCTTATATTTGAAAGGATACTATTTTAAAAGCATATTATTCTTAACAAAAGTCAAACTTCAAGACAGTAAGTGAAATGAGAACTTATAGCTTTAAAGAGTATTAGTGTATCGACAAGGCAGGATTTGTTTATATTTGAGAGGATACTATTTTAAAAGCATATTATTCTTAACAAAAGTCAAACTTCAAGACAGTAAGTGAAATGAGAACTTTATCTTTATTGGAGACAGACAGACAGACAGACAACACGTATTACCTAAATATGAAAATGTTTCTTCAATATGTACGCCCCACGCTATAACTTTGTCGGTTATGTAGCTTAGATTTATTATACTACTTGAACTGATATCGTGTGTAGGTACGTTAAAAACAGCAAACTATCCATACTGATAAGACGAACCTATTTAACAACGGTTCCCTTTACAACTTTTTCCGCGTTGATACAGGAAGGAAACTAGGCGAAAACGTCTAAAAGAAAGCAGTGCATAATGAACCATTTTGGCGATCAATATTTCGAATGTTTATGTTCGCCCTTATCTGTTTCATAACCGACAAACTTATAGATTGTACTGTATAGTCTGTTCATATTTATCATTCAGTTCGTTCTTCATTTTAAGGTCGCATGTTAAGACTTTGACATATTTATTGACGTTATTACAAATTACTTATTCCCCGTTTGAGATAAAAGTACATCCTGAGACAAAACTGGTTCAAGTTTCAATTGACTTCTAGTTTTCCGTAGAGGATATGTCCAGAAAGGAAAGGAAAGGAATTTGATGTTCTCGTCTTTCAACGGTTTCAGATTTACTGATCAGTTTCTCTTTAACTTCTAGTCTGCCCATTGAGATTAAGTCTGACATTAGTGTCACAAGTTTGTCAGATTGCTGGAACTCTAACGTAACTGGCCTTATCTGTTTCAGTATCCCGTCTTCAATGTTTCCTTTCCTTTCTCTTTCATCATAAGGACGAAGGCTGCCTCTTCCATATTCTTTCCGAGGATTTCAAACGAGTTCACGATATCTTGCATCTCATTGCTGATTCCGACTACTGCTTTAATATCCCTTTCAATTTCGGTGAGAAGTTGACTTTATTTGTTTTCTATATCATTTGCCAGCTTTTCGGCCCAAGAAATTATTTGGTTTTTGATTCTCTTTAATTCTTCAATACATTTTCTGGAGCAAGCTCGTATCAAGTTTTGTTGATTTTGTTGATTTTGTTCATTTTCCCTTGCATTTTGAATTTCCTTTAGCTCCGCTCTGCATTGACACACGTCATTCTTTATCGTTGTTTCTTTTGACACTTGCTTTAAAGTAGGGGTGTTACATTTTCTGTGTTTCGCTGATTTACATGCACTGCATATGGGTACGTTATGGCGAGTATAGACTAAAATGGTTGTTGGAGAACCTTAGACTTAAATCATGATGTATTTTAGCATTGTGTCACGGATGATATCGATGCCAATCACTATACGGAAGTGTCGACATATCTGGTCGGGCAAAATGTGTTAAATAGTTAGGTCACTAGTTCTTTCTCTTAAGTGGGAAGTTTTGAAATTATTATCCTTATACGTGTACAAAAATCTCTTTCAAAAACATATTTTTTGGAATTTCAAAATATTCTTTAGCATGTTATCAAAGCAAACAATTTTTTAAATATGAAATTAAGCATTCTGTCCATTTGCCTATACATTATCAAATCTGCATTGAAATACTATTTCCAAAATATTTTATATTACAAAATTTCTCAAGAGTATTTTCAAAGCAGACTACTCTTAAGATATGATAGTTAACCCGTTCCAATATACAGACACGTTATGATGCCTCTGCAGCAGACGACTTTGGAAAACATTATAACAGAAGAAAGAAAATCTCAAAACGAGCATTTTCTCCTTTTGCCATAATGTTTTCAACTCCTTTTAATATACTGAACCTTCCCTTATAAAAATATAATATAATCTTGCCTATATGCTTTCAAAGTAGTGTGTTGCAATATTGTTGTATGTGGGAGAGGGTTAACAGGTACACAGCTAAGAAATGACTTGTGTAACCACTCTTTCACACTGTTGTATCAAATCAAAATTACCCCAATATTGTTTGATTGGGATTTAATGCATTTTCAACAATCTTTCAGTCATATCACGGTGGCCAGTTCACCTAACCATTTGTTACCTGGCTTCCTCACACCAGTATCCCTCAAAACAGTATTTTCTAAGAAACTGGCTGCTTTTCCACAATGACTTTTAACCCATTGGTGGAAGACAAATGACGCATGTTGCTTTTAGACCTTTGTCAAATTTTGGAAAGATTATTGACCAAGCTGGGGTTTGAACTCACAACCCCTGAATTGAGCTACACATGTTGCTTAAGTTTCCTAAGAGGGTTACAATGGTTATTGATTTGAGTAATTGGTTAATCAATTGATGATCTTCTAAAATAGTGTCATGAATGAAAATTACATAAGACATCAATGGGTCATTATGAGCAATTTCTCATTTTACCACAAAGGTTATTTTGTTAAAGTCTTCTAATGCAGATGTATCTGACTCGTGATCTGGAGGTCACGGGTTCGATACCCGGTTGCGGCGACATTCTTTCGGGCGATGTTTTCCATTGCCTCTCACCTCTGATCTATGTGAGAAAGTAGTCAGTGGCTTCGAAAGAATGTTGTGTAAGTACTGGTGTGAGAAAGCCAGGAAAACATGGGTAGGTGCACTGACCGCCGTGATATGACCAAAGCTGTTGAAAGCGGCGTTAAACTCCAAACAAACAAACAAACAAACTAATGCAGATATTTTAAAATGCATCTGTATGTGGGAAATGGTGGAATATTCTGTATACTAGCCTGTAACTGTTCTTGTGTACATGGAAACTGGACTGCTTTTAAATCTGAACTTCCAGCGACCTGTAACAAACACATTCATTGAATTAAAATCCTCAATCAAAATGCGAATCTCTTAAAAGTTTCATACTATATAGGTACAACACTTAACCCTTTCTCACAAGTACACGCATTTTGAGGCATCCGAGCAATTCTTCCTTTTGCCACAATGTTTTCAACTTTTTTCAGTAATAATACCTACAATTAAAGTGATTTTACATATTTTTGAGTAGACAATCTTAAAGTCGTCTGCTGAGGATTTGCTGTATGTGGGAAACAGTTTTAGTAACACACAATTTGAACGAATTGTTAGACAATGTTGATATACACAAGGTTATCAGAATAGGTAATGTCATCTAAATTCCAAGGCAGGACAATTTCTCTTTTTGTATCAAAATCAATCTACAAAATGTTCTGTTGTTACCAAATTTTCTTAACAAGCAGTCGAAACTCAAAATGTTGAATAAAGTAGTCAGGCTCTTTCCAACATACAGATGCATTTTGACGCAGGCTGCAGCTGATGACTTTTGAAAACAAAGGGAGTAGTTTTTCCATTTGCCACAATATTTTCACAACTCTATTACATTTTCATACTTTCACTTACAAACATTATTCAAATTTTGTTTTCAAAGTCACTTTCTGACGCCTCTGCAGTAGACGACTTTTGAAAACATTATGGCAAATGGAGAAATTGCTCATTATGAGCAATTTCTCCTTTTCCCACAATGTGTTCAACCTTATTGAATAGTTCTACAATTATTTATAAACTACATTTATAAATCTACAAACTTTCCATATTTTTGTCTAGATGTTTTGATAGTCATCTGCTGCAGAGTTGTTGTATGCTGGAAATGATTAAAATAGTGACTAGTAACAAAAACCGTCATTTCACATTATATTGCAAGATACAGTTATCTTACTTGATTATCTATGCTGGTTGGGAAAGGTTGTATGATTGTATCAAGTTCAAATGCAATACATCAAGTAGCTACTGAGATAAGATCTCTTCATGTAGTTGCACGCTAAATTTCAAAAAGAATTTCTAAGTCAAAAAGGGCCATGACTTGCATAATATGCAGAAAACCATAATCACAATTAACATCAACATAGGTCTAATGGGCGGGAAAGTTGTATAAATATTGAATACAATGCATCAAGTAGTGACTAAAATATAAACTCTCAATGTAGTTGCACATAAAACTTTAACCAGAATTTCTAAAAAGGGCCATCATTTGCATTATTTGCAAAAAAGAAATATCTAACTTAATTATTAAAATCAGTGTGACGGTTAAAAAGGGTTAAATAAAGTTTAAATCCAATGTATCAAGAAGATACTAAGAAGATACCGAGATATGGATTCTAAATGTAGTTGCACACAAGACTTTAACCAGAATTTCAAGTAAACAAGAGGGCCATGATGGCCCTGGATCGCTCACCTGATTTTATTTGTTTTCACTTTAGCCATATAAGCCCCGCACCCTGGTGGCCATAGTTTTCGACAAATCTATATGGCTTAAAGGAATCTGATAGAAGGTCATCCGAGGAACATTTCTACAATGTTATTTGAAAATCGTCTCGACACTTTCGGAGGAGAAGATTTTTTAAGTTTTCACTATATAAGGAAAAATAGCCCCGCTCTATGGCGGCCATGTTTTTCGACCGATCAACGTTTGAAAGAATCTGTTAGAAGGTCTCCCAAGGAGCATTTCTGCAAAATTCTTTGAAAATTGACCAAACGCTTTCGGAGAAGATTTGTTCACTATATCCATATAAGGCAAAATAGCCCCGCCGCCTGGTGGCTATGATTTTCGACCAATCATATTGTCTTAATGGAATCTGATAGAGGATAACCGAAGGAACATTTCTATGGAAATTATTTGAAATTCGGCCTGACACTTTTGGAGGAAAATATTTTTGAATTTTGCATGGATCCACTAAATTTAAAGGAAGTTAGGAGAGGACATTGAGAGGATGCTTTCTATGAAGTTCCTTCCAAGTGGTTAGGAAGGAGAAGTCGTTCGAAGTAAAAAAAGTGTACGGACGTACGCACGCATGCACGCACGACGGACAATTCGCCATGAAATAAGCTCGAAATAATTAAAATAATGAATGAAAATGCCAACTTGCCCTAAAACTTGAACCAAAAAGAAGGTCAAAATCAGCATGTTCAGAATATACACTATGAAGAAAGGTATTATATGTAATTATATTCCAAATACGAAAGACCTAACACAAGTACTCATTGAGAAAAAATAAAATTTAAATGAAAATGTCTTGATGATATCTAGGCCAAGTTTGTATATGGGTCATGTGGGGTCAAAACCAACGCAACGTTTATCGAAAAATGCTTCCCGTAATTCAAAGACAATAAATACATGCATCTACACGATAAATTTTGGACAATTTGGTAAGAATTTGTTTATCTATACTTCCTTTTAGTTTCTGGAAAGCAGATTTTGTGAAGATGGAGGTACCTGGAGAAAATGATGTTAATGCATCATCCTGTATACATGTCAGTTTCGTATCAGCTTATGTGGGAACATCTTAAAATTACTGTAAAGTGCATACTCTATGCAAATTGTATATATATGTAATATTTTAATATATTTTCAAAGTTTAACCACTTTCTATGGTTTTCTTGATTAAATGTATGTAAAATGCTTGTTTGCAATGAACGAATCCAGCCATTATTTATTAAATATGTAGGCCTAATAGTAATTATACCTCCATTTATATACCTTTGCCATGTTCTTGACAGAACTTGATCATTTCGACAACCATTTACACAACATGGTCACTGATGATAAACGCCAACTATTCTTATCTGGCATAGCAGATTTGCCTGTAGGTCATGTGTCAAGATAATTGGCTTCTTGTTTAAGAACAGTTTTGGGTGCTGATGGTCTTGTGCATGATGACGCCTTTGAACATGTACCTAGTACGTTCCCATGGCCTGAGCAGCATGAAGCTTGTGGGGGTGTATTGCTGCAATGCCTTTGTTATATCAAACCATTAATACAAAATATTAAAGATACTATTTCTAAAATGGAAGCAGGGAGTGTAATGACCATTGTATATTTAAATGTATAGCAAACGAATTGGTTGTGCTACAGGACATTTGTTGTTACTTTCTGAGGAAAGTGCTATTTCCTCATGTACCTTTCCATTCACTGACTTATTTTTGCCATTAATTGACTAATGACAAATGAAACAAATAACACTTTATATTGGAAAAACATTTTCTATAATTGCGACAAGCATTTGGACGGTCGACTGCGACAAGCATTTGGACGGTCGACTCAGTCGAGTACATATGTACAGTACAAAACATTCTTAATTTACAACATATTTGGATAGTTATACATGTGGCAATTACATGGTTGCCATATAACACCCACACAAAAACCCGTGTGCGTTCACCTTTTTTCTACTTGCACTTACTGTGAATTATATAATTCAATGAATCAGCATAACTAACATGACCAATGGATTAAATATGTATATATGCAGATAGTTCAACTCGCCCAGGAACAACCAGAGATAAAACTTTTTATAGCCAAAAACTCTGGAAACCTGTGCCCATTTGTCAATGTCGAACCAAGAAATGTTGGGCCTCATTCGCATCTAGCAATCATATTGTAATAATACATCCATAAGAAATGGAAACAGCATAATTCAAAGAAAACAATCTTTGAATTTATCAAAAACATTAACAGAACTAATTCTCCGAACTACTCTTTGTAATTTTGATTTTTTAAACTATCGTGAAAAAATATAACTCGTTACACGTCACCACAGTCCGACTGTCCAAACCTGAAAGACTGATCACGAGAACTTTCCTCGTGCAATTCACTTTAAAACAACGCCACCTAGCGTTCATTGCTTTCAAACAGGGGGAAATTAATTTCCTCCTTATTCGATTTTCTCAAACGTAGGAAATTACATTTTCTCATGTACCTTTCCATTCACTGACTTATTTTTGCCATTAATTGACTAATGACAAATGAAACAAATAACACTTTATATTGAAAAAACATTTTCTATAATTGCGACAAGCATTTGGACGGTCGACTGAATGAAAAGAACGGGCAACAGTATATGTAAGGAATTATGATAGACCTGTCATACATAGGAAATAAGATGAACATTTTAGCCTATTAGATATGAACTAATTTTTCGAATCGAACTTTATTTCCCACTGTATCCAAACAACATTTGAATGTTATTTATTTATAGTCCTGAATTTAATGACACCGGAAATCGTTCATGTGCACTATTTTTAATATAGCAATCTTTTGCACTTTCACTTGACCAACGTCCATGTCTTTTGAGTAATCTGTCTTTTATTCCGTTATTCGCAGCAATAGTAGCCCCTCCTCAGCGCAAGGAATGAAGACAGTATTTCTTAACGTCTATTACATGCGGTTTCAAAGCCTCTAGGAATAGCTCCCTCGGATTTGTGTATGGTATTCTTTGTTCGATTTTCTCACTCTGTATCCTTCTTTCGTTGAACATATATTGCAAAACAAATATCCATCTCCTGTCAATTTTCCCCAGGTTATCAATTTTCTATCATTTTGAACTGGGCAGTACTTTGATCCTGTTTTAGCTATCATTGCCCAAGCACCATCACGATATTGATCCGCCTTACTGCTTTCTTTGAATAAAGCCATATAAGAAATATTGAAAACAATATCAGAAATACGAATATTTAAAAGCTCTGAATTTCTTAAAACCCCAGCAAAAGCTACCCAAAAAGCACAAGTAATGCGCTGACTTTTAATGATTGTGTCGACATTCAATCTGTCATATACGTTGGTTGCAATACCAATATCTAAAGGTTCTTTCCTAGCAGCTGGTTTGGATAGAATCCTTTTAACCGCTCAAGAACAAATTTCGAATTTGTAGGCGAATTTAAACCGAAGAAATCATGGTACCACTTAATAGCATTAAATGCAGCAATCACTGAACTAGGGGTATTAGCGATTCGAATCACAGAAGCTAAATGAATCACCGAATGTAGAAATCTTAGCGGACGAAGTGTCCCTTCTCCCAAGCCCATTACACAAGGCCCATTTATGAAAACGCATAAAAGCACCGTTGTACTTCTTTTCCGTACTGCATGCCCTAGAGTGTCTAAGTAAATCCGGGAGTAGATACGCCTTCTCCGCTAAAACTTTCGGTAAATCATTAATATTTTCTGCGTGAATCTGAAGAAATAAATTTACATAATAAATACATATTATAGCAAGCTGCTACTTCATATACATGAAACAATGTAAAACACTGACATACATTAGCAAATGTAAAACGCTGACATACATTGCACTCTGCCATATATATATTTCAGCCTAGTAATTATAAGCATGTGAATTCTGCATTAGTATTCTGAACCTGACGGTTCGACCTGAATATTTTAAGCATGGCGATTCCGCCTAATATTATAGACATGGCGGGTTCGCCTAAATATCCTAAACATGGCGATTCCGCCTGACTTTACTACATGAGAAATCAATATTACTGCGATTTCACCTGACTTTACTTCATGGAAAGTCGAAATTGCTGCAATTTCGCGTGACTTAGCTACTTTATGAATTTTTAATGCGATTCCGCCTGACTTTACTACATGGAAAGTCAGTATTTCTGCATTAGTATTCTAAACCTGACGGTTCCACCTGAATATTCTAAGCATGGCGATTCCGCCTAAATATTATAAACATGGCGAGTTCGCCTAGATATCCTGAACATGGCGATTTCGCCTGACTCTACATGAGAAATCCATATTGATGCGATTTCACCTGACTTTACTTCACGAAGTCAATATTGCTGCATATCGCGTGACTTAGTTACTTTATGAATTTTTAATGCGATTCCGCCTGACTTTACTACAGGAGAAGTCAGTATTTCGGCGATACCGCCTAATCTTTAGCAATACTGCTGTAATAACGTCATTCTTTTTTACTTCTTTGTCTTTCTTTTTTCTCTTAATATAAGAAGGGCAATTCCTTAGCTATTTTTAGCGATTCCGATAAGCCTCTACATGGAAAATCCATATTGATGCAATTGCACCTGACTTTACTACATGTAAAGTCAATATTTCGGCGATACCGCCTAATCTTTAGCAATACTGCTGTAATAACGTCATTCTTTTTTACTTCTTTGTCTTTCTTTTTTCTCTTAATATAATAAGGGCAATTCCTTAGCTATTTTTAGCGATTCCGATAAGCCTCTACATGGAAAATCTATATTGATGCAATTGCACCTGACTTTACTACATGGAAAGTCAGTATTTCTGCATTAGTATTCTAAACCTGACGGTTCCACCTGAATATTCTAAGCATGGCGATTCCGCCTAAATATTATAAACATGGCGAGTTCGCCTAGATATCCTGAACATGGCGATTTCGCCTGACTCTACATGAGAAATCCATATTGATGCGATTTCACCTGACTTTACTTCACGAAGTCAATATTGCTGCATATCGCGTGACTTAGTTACTTTATGAATTTTTAATGCGATTCCGCCTGACTTTACTACATGAGAAGTCAGTATTTCGGCGATACCGCCTAATCTTTAGCAATACTGCTGTAATAACGTCATTCTTTTTTACTTCTTTGTCTTTCTTTTTTCTCTTAATATAAGAAGGGCAATTCCTTAGCTATTTTTAGCGATTCCGATAAGCCTCTACATGGAAAATCCATATTGATGCAATTGCACCTGACTTTACTACATGGAAAGTCAATATTTCGGCGATACCGCCTAATCTTTAGCAATACTGCTGTAATAACGTCATTCATTTTTACTTTTTTGTCTTTCTTTTTTCTCTTAATATAAGAAGGGCAATTCCTTAGCTATTTTTAGCGATTTCGATAAGCCTCTACATTGAAAATCCATATTGATGCAATTGCACCTGACTTTACTACATGGAAAGTCAATATTTCGGCGATACCGCCTAATCTTTAGCAATACTGCTGTAATAACGTCATTCTTTTTTACTTCTTTGTCTTTCTTTTTTCACTTAATATAAGAAGGGCAATTCCTTAGCTATTCTTAGCGATTCCGATAAACCTCTACGTGGTAAATCCATATTGATGCGATTGCACCTGACTTTACTACATGGAAAGTCAATATTTCGGCAATACCGCCTAATCTTTAGCAATACTGCTGTAATAACGTCATTCTTTTTTACTTCTTTGTCTTTCTTTTTTTCTTAATATAAGAAGGGCAATTCCTTAGCTATTCTTAGCGATTCCGATAAGCCTCTACATGGGAAATCCATATTGATGTGATTACACCCGACTTTACTACATGCCTAGTCAATATTTCGGCGATACCGCCTAATCTTTAGCAATACTGCTGTAATAACGTCATTCTTTCTTACTTCTTTTTCTTTCTTTTTTCTCTTAATATAAGGAGGACAATTCCTTAGCTATTCTTAGCGATTCCGATAAGACTACATGGGAAATCCATATTGATGCGATTCCACCTGACTTTATTACATGACAAATCAGTATTGCTGCAATTACGCATGACTGAACTACTTGAGAACTCAAATTTAATGCGATTCCGCCTGACTTTACTACATGGAAAGTCAATCTTTCGGCGATACCGCCTAATCTTTAGCGATACTGCTGTAATAACGTCATTCTTTTTTACTTCTTTGTATAAGGGGGGCAACTCTTTATTATTTCCCTTGCTTAGAACTAATCATGATCGCCAGCATTCTGAAATTCAAATCCGTATTGCCGAACTTTCCTTTGCCATTTTTACATCTCATGTAATTATGCTTTTCAGTTGGCAAATCAAACCAGTGAGTAATTTCTTTCGCAAATGAACCATTCTGCCAAATAAAAGGCCAAAAAAGTGCATATTTCCAGTAAGGTATAACTAAAAGACCTTTAGCTTGATCTATAGACATTTTCTGAATAACTATGTATTACACTATTAGGGGGAACAAATAACCCAAATTAGTCACCCCAATATTCTGCAAATGCATCTATACCACTGCAAGACTGGTTCCATTTACACTGCTGACTTCGTAACTACCATAACTAACTTGACTTGCATCTAAATGCACTATTTTAGTACATGTATGTGACTGTACAATATCTTTTTTATTAATCAATCCCGAATTATCTTTCCAAATCAATAACTGTTGTGAACTTTCATCACTAAGGAATATAAACGAATCCCAATGACGTGCCATCAATATATTTGTACTCAAATATCTCGTCATGATTTGAGAGGCATGTCCAATATCAATCGACATAGAAATTAACTGACCTACTACGCTGGCAACTTTCTTAACAGAGACACGAGTCTTCTTTTTTATTTATTTCACTGATAGGGGGAACAAATAACCCGAACTGATCACCCCAATATTCTGCAAATGCATCTTTACCTCTGCAATATGGGTTCCAAAACCTTGAATATAGCTTCACCAAGTTTCATTGTAATGAAATGCGAAGCAATGAACTTCTAATTTCCCGCACTTATTTTCTATAATTCGGGAAATATCATAGGGAATTCCCCAATCATCGTAATCTGTTAGTTTAGACAAAAAAGAATCTACTTTGTAATTCTCAGACCTCGGAATCTATTCCATTTCAAGACTTATTGAATTTGCCATACAAAACTGAAAATGAAATAAGCAATATCTTGTAATTCTCTTTTCATTGAACCTTTTACTGTAATGGATTTCTTATCTTAAAACCAACGACAACAAACCACAGAACTGCAGTCCTTATTAGCAATCCTTCTATGATCCACATATCGCCATATCACCAACAGTTCTAAAGGCAGCCACGCCTGTAACAGATAACTCCATTTCCTGCATTTCTTTACTATTATCTCTGAAAGAACATATGTGTAAAACACAAATAGCGTTGAAATATATCACTTGAATTATGAATTTCTCTATGAATGAACATAGTAATACATTTCTTCCAGCGATAAGTCAAACCGGAATCTAAATATCATTAATGCTCGTATTATGCGAGCAGGGGAGGTAACTAGTGTTCAGCATTTGCATTTTCATAACGTATTACTGTCCCTTACCTATCATTTTCCCTCCCTTTTCCACTTTAGTCAATATATAAAGATAACATTGCCTTCTCCATTTTAACATCTTGTATTAAATTCTTTTGAAGTAGCAATGATAACAAATCTTGAAGCAATGACGAGAACTCTTAATCGAAAGAACATTATCCAAAAATCAGCCGACTTCCATTCCAAACTACTAGCACTCCCCGCGCATAGGCAATCCAGAATTCAATATGTTCCATTAACCTATTTTTCGCAATATATTCAGAATAGTCTTCTGACATTACTCGTAATCGATAAAGTCATGTGTAAACCAATTTATATCCTAAGTACAACTAGAAATGAAATACTTATCTTCTACTGCACTTAATGGGACTGAAAGGGGTTAATGCTCTCACTTTCAAGTCCAATCCCTATCATCACCGTAAGCCATTTCAAAAGCAACAAGTTAGACGCATCAACTGAACTATCGTATATAAAAAAAAAAAAAAATATATATAACTCGTTACACGTCAACACAGTCCGACTGTCCAAACCTGAAAGACTGATCACGAGAACTTTCCTCGTGCAATTCACTTTAAAACAACGCCACCTAGCGTTCATTGCTTCCAAACAGGGGGAAATTAATTTCCTCCTTATTCGATTTTCTCAAACGTAGGAAATTACATTTCTTTCTTTCTTTTTATCTTTTCCCCACACATAAGCTATTTACATGCGAAAGGTATTGATTGGTTTAACCCTTTCCCCAATGTAGACGGTTTTCTTACGCCTCTGCATCCGACAACTGTTTAAAACATTGTGGCAAATGATGAAATTGCTCCTGATGAACAAATTGCTCCATTTACTACAATATTTTCAACTCCATTCAAAGATCGAACTGTCATTGACTATGATAGAGATTAACAATATTTCTTAATAGACTCTTTTATTTGTATGTGGGAAAGGGTTATATTTTTTTCCGGGGAGTGTTGCCCTTAAACAAAGGTTATAAAAGGTAGTTGCATTAGCAGCTTAATTTCTAGGGAGATATTTTGTTGACTTTCTTGTGATAGACATATTTTTAATATTATGATGGACCATGGATTTTTTTTTTTTTTTTAGTTTCTGTTTTATTACTTTGTTTCCTACATGTATATGAGCTACATACACGTTTGACAGCTGCAATTTTGTTGACAGTTAAAATCGATTTTGAGATTCCGCCTGACCTACAACTTCTCAGAAATCTATTTGTATTCAATAACAAATCACGAGATCCAAAACAACTCAACATACAGATGCATTTTGATTCGGAACTCCCTGAAAACCCCAAGTAAATACAATCAGTTCAGAAACAGAAATATTCACGTGTGTGAGAAACAACAAATATTCGATGAAGGGCGGGATATTGTGCTGCTAAACCTTGAAAGTCTTTTTAAATTCTTATTTCATTTATTCAAACTAGAACAGTGTATTTTGTTAGTGATCCGGAAGTCACACGCTAAAAGTATTTTTTGTTATTAATAAAGTTTTGAAACTTTTCTGTTTGTGATTTTAAATCTTGCCAATGTTTATCTTACGACTAAAAATAAAATAATATGAAAAGAAAGGCAGGTCATGTTGACCTGGCAAATAATGTCTATACTAACAAAAAAACTATGCTTCAACTCTAGTCCAAATCAATAAGTATAGAACACGCACACCAATTTATTTACAGTTGTGTTGAGAAGTATTAACACTTATTTGTAACAAAGCGTTAACAATCAATAAGCTTTGTCAGGAAATTATTCCAGTTAACAAAGATTGCCGCCAGGCAAAAACCTCATATTGACATTGGCGCTGAAAGACTTAAAGTGCTAAAACGCCTATTCTGAGATGAGCGATGGAGGGCCTCGTGGCCCTCTTGCCTAAGTTATATCATGGCGTTCCCTGGATGAGCTACTAGTACTACTGGTCGCGTTTTTCTGACTTCATCGAGTCAGTCGTAATGTCCACTCAGCAACTCAAAGAGGGAAGGCCATTACTACAATTTTGAAATCTTTGGTATGCGGGGGACGCAACCCGTGACCTCCCGTACAAGAGACGGACTTTCTACTAATACTACTATAACGAGGACCTCAAAACAACTGATTACGTTCTTGTTCCAATAGGTTTCCTCAAAAGAATAGTCGAAACAATAAATGCAGATTTTTTTTTTCTTGTGAATTCTCAATTTGTTTGAGTGACTTTTGGACATAGTTATAAAAAGGTTTTTTAAACACTCCTTTAAAAAATAGAGATGAAATTTATTTCAAAAATGCAGGATTTGAACAGTGGTCTCCCGCGTGGTAGACAAACGACGTTACCAAAATACCACGTTCATTTTTTTAGATAGAGAAGTTTATAAATATTCAAAGCAATCATGTAATATGGATCCGTTGAAAGCTTATTGTAGGCATGAACTATTCTGAAGGATATTTGAAATTCGGAAACCTTGGCTAACACACGTATATGTATATGTTAAATATTTTAAAAAATATCAAATATTTTTTACTATAAATATATTTTGTATCACTGGGACTTGATTATCCGTAAACAAATATTTGAGTCGGAATCGAATAGCTGCTTCAACTCGGTTCAGACACATGTACATGTACTTTCATCAGTTATTAGCGTAGAAACACATTTTTCATTTTCTATTCTGTAATTTACTATTTTAAGTCATATTTCTTTGAGTTCTTTCTATTGCGTAAGTGATGACAAATCAAATCAATTTTCCGGCTGATATCCTAACAAGCTACCGAATTATAATGTTGAGATAATGACTGTTTGACAGTTCGATATAGAATGTTTGTAAAATGGCTGGAAAAGTTAAATTTTTAAAAAAATATTCCTCATAAACATGTTCTTTCATTGACATCAAATAGAGATTACAACAAAACAAGATATCTATTTGAAAACGAAATGGTGTTCAGTTATGAAGAGCTACTTTAGAAAGAAATATTTGAAGTTATTCATTGCAGATATTGTTAAGATACTTTAACAAAACGTACTGATTCAAGTCTAGATTTCGATGTGTGTCTAGGGAATTCGCCTACTTTAGCATTTGGCTCCGAAGAGTCTATTGATAAAAACAAAGATTTAAGTTGACTTTGTTGAGGAGGCACTTATTCAGATTTACTCATTGCAAAGAAAGCAAGCACATCATATTGTCGGACAAATGACATGCTTGCGACGATTGTGGTCGTGTGTTCGATACATCATACGATGTGTGCAAAATCAGGTAAAATTGGGGAGTTATCCCGAGAATTAGGTGTCAACTTTCACAAAGAGGCAACTTCAAAATATCTCCGACATCGACAAAAGTGTGAAAGATAGCGATGATTACCTGAATCTTTGGGAGCAGTCCCAATTAAGAGGGGAAGATATCATAGCCAGTTGTACGATCTATTTATTTACATAGAGAGACAATGGCGAATATAAAACAGGTGGTAGAAGAACGTATAGAGAGACGAGGGCGAATGTAAAACAGTTGGTAGAAGAACGTATATAGGATGACGACCAAGTTAATTTCATGGATTACAATGAAATATATTGTCTGAAATCGATTCAATGGGTGCAATCGGTGTCAGTCTTATTCCATTGGTAATAAGAAGCCAGTGCAAATGTGTGTTATAGTTATTCGATCTGTTAAATGACAGTAGACACGAGATAGGTAGAATCAATATGAACATGTTTAGCTCGACTATTCGAAGAATATAGAGAGCTATTACAGTCACTTGTGCGTCGGCGTCGGCGTTGCAGCTTTCGTTAATTTTTTGCATGTAATGTACATGTACTTGCATGGACATATATCAGTTACCACTAATGATATTGAAATGGAGTCTACAAGTAGCGTGAAAAATCGATATCTTACAAGACCGAAGGTCCATTTTTATCGAAATACGCCTCATAAGTCACTTTATGTAATAGATATAATATCTCATGAGTGTTATTTATTATTACTTTTAGTAAACTAAGCTGAATATGACCTCGGCATAATTATTCCTGGCATTGTTATACGGTTTACTGACGAAATTACAATAGCTTTGGAAAACCCGATTTTCTTTGTGTGTTTCGTCATGTGATAAAAAGAATCTGACATTCGTTGTCATTTTATAATCAGTTTCATCAAACTCGTCCAAGATATTTGTTATTAAGCTCGCCACAGGCTCGCTTGATAACAACAAATCTTGAACTCGTTTAATAACACTTTATATGAAATGACAACTCATGTCAGATCCTATATATATACTATATATGTCTGAAGGTTTATTTTCGCCTGAAATTTATATCACCGCTCTTGAGTTTTGTAAAGTTCTTGTTTATCGATGGCATAGCGGGAAACGGTTGTAACTGTATGTGATTTATGAAGCAGTTACATCTATTTCGCAATGAGGAAACGATATCTTTTGTTCATATTTGTTTAACATTTCATGAACAATAAGCAAAAGATATAGACCAAGACTAGACTTCATGAATGTGCAGGCTGGTTTTACATTGTTCTTAAACTTAAATCGAGTATAGACTGATAAGCAGTGAGAGCGGGATAAAGGTTCCTGTAACCCTTCCACATATATTGACGATTTCTAATGCTTCTGAGGAGACGACTTTTTTAAATTATAAAACTTTCGTTTACAAAGAATGTGTCACATATTTTAAATTGATTACTGTGTATGAACGTTCTTGTATTTCTTCTACTTGATAGTGGAGGCAAAACGTGCATATATGATATTTCAAATGATCCATTAAGCAGAGTTATATTACTTGACCTTTTTCAAGGTTCAGACGCATCTGCAGCAGACGATGTTTTACTGAATTGTTAAACTTAATTTACACAGATTTACAACACGTTTGCCTACATGTGTTTAAAGTCGTGTACTGCAGGTTTTGTTTGTTGTATATGGGAAAGGGTTAATCTGTAGACGGTCTCGGATGAATGAACGATCTTGTATTCTATTTAGGCCAGAAGTGATTAATAAAAGTGTCCGATAACCAGAGTGGTATCACTGGGTCAGTAAGCCAGACAATGAAGATTGAGATGAGAAAACTATTTATTAAAAAGGCAGTACATCTACTTGTGCATGCCTTTTGCAGTCCGACTATTTTTAAAAATATATATGTTTATGTATCCATATGTTTATATGTTTGTGTATATATGTATCCTTATGTATATATTTATATATATTAATCTGAGTTAAACATAATTGATTACAATTTTCCTTTAGTTTATTGCCTTGACAATTTATATATGCAAAGTTGATCAACCTTGAGCTGTTTAGCCTGCAGTTGATAGTAAAGTATTTGTCCTTATCTATTCTGTTCAAGTTGACGTTAGATGTAAGAAGATTCCTTTGTTTGGTACCGTCACTCTGAACGGTCGTATATTCTATTTACTTACATGTCATTGTAAAGGCTAGAAGTGAGTCGTGTGTCCAGCGTTGTCCGACAACCAAAGTGTCATCACTGGGTATGTAAGCCAAACAAATAGGCTGGTACAATCCGTCATTTATGGTAAGAAGAATCCTTTGTCGAGTACCGTCACTCTCCACCACGTGTATATGTTTAGTACCTTCCTCACACACCATGAAGTTATCAAACAAGTCAAACAGGAAACAACACATAACGTTAATATCACTGTCAGAATATGTATACAGTGTATTGCCCGTGTTATCCATACACACTACACCATAATCTGATGTACTGACAAGGATTTTGTCCCCGGAACTGTTCACAGCCAGGTAGTCAGGATATCCCCGACCAACGTTAAAGATGTTCACGGTAAGACCATTCATTGACATGCTCTGAACTTTGTGCATTACTTTATATTTATAATTATGACAATACACGTATTTTAACAAAGCAAAACTGTATGCTTTTCTTCTGTCGTATATTTACACAAAACAAATTAATAAATACATGTGAAAGCTCCATCTATTCTTTGAACTGTCGCTACTACGTGACTGATTAGACTGAGAACACTTGTCTTTTTCTATGTAAATTTACATTTATACTTATTCACCATGCAACAGTTCAGCGTGTAGGGGCTATACATACACATTATAAATCCATTTTCTTAGCAAAAGTGTCAGGATCAGGTTAATATTGTGAACATATACCTGATGTTTATCCTTTGCTTAAGCCTTTTCCACAAACAGAGGCTTTCGGATGCCTGTTGCCACAATTTGTTCAACGTACACATGATAAATATTCTATTATTGACCATTTCCAACAAACAGACGCTTTCTGATGCATTTCCGAAACAGGATCAGGTTAATATTGTGAACATATACCTGATGTTTATCCTTTGCTTAAGCCTTTTCCCCAAGCAGAGGCTTTCGGATGCCTTTTGCCACAATTTGTTCAACGTACACATGATACATATTCTATTATTGACCATTTCCAACAAACAGACGCTTTTTGATGCATTTCGAAAACAAAACAAAAATATAAGGGCAAATAGAGCGTGCGAGAAAGAGGCACCTATACACAGACACAGAGAGAGACATAGAGAGAGAGAGAGAGAGAGAGAGAGAGAGAGAGAGAGAGAGAGAGAGAGAGAGAGAGAGAGAGAGAGAGAGAGAGAGAGAGAGAGAGAGAGAGAGAGAGAGAGAGAGAGAGAGAGAGAGAGAGAGAGAGAGAGCGAGAGAGAGCGAGAGAGCGAGAGAGCGAGAGAGCGAGAGAGCGAGAGAGCGAGAGAGCGAGAGAGAGAGGAGAGAGAGATAGATAGAGAGAGAAAAACAATTGTTCTGTTCTATCTCGGCGTTTTGTGGGTAAGTTACCTAATTACTACCATTTATAAAGTCGTACCAACTCTCCAGAAGGACGAGGTTATCACTTCGGCACACAGGTGGGCGGCAAATAAAGGACGTTTATGTTAAACAGATAGTATGCAGTATTCCTTGTTTGCATTGACCGCCTCGGTGGAACAGTGGTTGAGTGTTCACCTTCGGTGTGGTGGTTTGCGGGTTCGATCCCCGGCCGGGTCATACAAAATAGTTTATAAACGGTAGTAATAGCTGCCCTCCTTGGCGCTCAGGATTGTTGGGTTTAGCATTACGACTGACTGACTAGTGTCAGGATAAATGGACTAGTAGTACTTGTAACTGTATACAAGCAACGCCGTGATACAATTGAAGAAGTGTTGACAACAGCGTGAAGCACCTAACAATCGATCAATCTCACCTTTTATGTTATTTATTCACTCAAGCATTCCTTGTTCTCATTGAATAATGTAGTTACATGATGGACAGTATTGACTTTTGAAACATAATCCACATGTCATACAACCACACCGGTTTGTCCATCCTACATTAACTTACCCTCATTTCAAATGTCAATAACAATTCGATTATCTATAACTTTTTCACACAAACAACAAATCTGCGACAGTAGAATTAATATATCCACGTGAAAGTACAGACAATCTCAATAAAACACACACCATAGCTAGATCTATCTACGAACAAGGGTCAATATCAGCTTTACGTTGTCATGCTATACCTGACAACGGAACACATCCAATGTAATGTACAGGAATATAAACAAATAGAGCTTTAGCTTAATGAAAGATGAGACAAACAATATTGACAAAGATAAAGTTACTTATATTGGTTGATTGATTGATGGAAGCTATACCTGACAACATAACACATTTAATGTAATGTCAAGGAAATATAAACAAATAGAGCTTTAGCTTTATGAAAGATGAGACAAACAGTATTGACAAAGATCAAGTTACTTATATTGGTTGATTGATTGATGTAGGCTATACCTGACAACGGAACACAGTCAATGTAATGTACAGGAAATATAAACAAATAGAGCTTTAGCTTTATGAAAGATGAGACAAACAGCATTGACACAGAACAAGTTACTTATATTGGTTGATTGATTGATGGAGGCTATACCTGACAACGGAACACAGTCAATGTAATGTACAGGAAATATAAACAAATAGAGCTTTAGCTTTATGAAAGATGAGACAAACAATATTGACAAAGATCAAGTTACTTATATTGGTTGATTGATTGATGGAGGCTATACCTGACAACGGAACACAGTCAATGTAATGTACAGGAAATATAAACAAATAGAGCTTTAGCTTTATGAAAGATGAGACAAACAGTATTGACAAAGAACAAGTTACTTATATTGGTTGATTGACTGATGGAGGTTTAATGCAGACTTCAACAACTGTCCAGTCATATCAGGCCACATGTGTACCGACCCACGTGGGTTCTGTCTTTCTCGTAAAAGTACTGCACGCAACAGGCTCCAACAAACTGGCTCCTTTTTCTCATATACTTTTTTAGCATATTGATGGATGACACTTGTCGCATTAACCAAACGAAGGGAAGATTGTTTTTCCGAGCTTAAATTCGAATTTACAACCATTGTATTTGCAGCCCCCGTCGCCAGCTTGTATATTTTTATTTCATTTACAAGAGAGAGAGAGAAGAGAGAGAAGAGAGAGAGAGGAGAGAGAGAGAGAGAGAGAGAGAGAGAGAGAGAGAGAGAGAGAGAGAGAGAGAGAGAGAGAGAGAGAGAGAGAGAGAGAGAGAGAGAGAGGAAGAGAGAGGAGAGAGAGAGAGAGAGGAGAGAGAGAAGAGATGAGAGAGAGATGAGACGAGAGAGAGAGAGAGATGAGAGAGACAGACAGACAGACAGACAGACAGACAGACAGACAGACAGACAGACAGACAGACAGACAGACAGACAGACAGACAGACAGACAGACAGACAAAACGTCTTACCTAAAATATGTTTTCAACTTGTATGCACACTTTGTAATATTATAGTACACGAATATTTTTTTCTTAAGATCTTTATATTACTTAAAATGATATTGTATGTCTGAATGTTCAAAACAGTTAACTCTTCATACTGATTGTACAGACCACTTTAATAATGGTTCCCGTTTTCCTTTATCTCAGTTAGGTATAGAAAAGAATCCAGGTTAAAACGTCTGCGAAATACAACTCCGCATAATGAACGCTTGTCAGGCTGTTTCGTGTTAAATCAATATGTTATATGTTTATATGCACCCTTTACCGATTTAAGCGATCACAAAATACAGCATCCAGTATTTTATCGCTATACATTGAACAGTTAAAGTTTACATTTAACAGTTATATACATTTTCACGTTTATATCAAATGAAAACAAATAGGACTTTGATTTCTATGAAATCGAATTAAACGAAACAGAAACATGTATATAATAAGAGAAATTTGATGCAACGCATCAATGTCGCCGGAAATCCATACTGCAGTTATGCATAACACTTACATTATAGTAGCTGAAAAACAATATGCCCCGCAGTTATCAACTGCGGGGCATATTGGAACATCAGGGGTGGGTCATTTGTCAACGAAGTGAATTTCCTTCATTGAAATATAATTGAAGCATTTCATTGTTTATGATCAATCTCCATTCTAAGGTAGGTTGACCATTCACACAGCTAACTAATTATTGATCATAAACAGTTATGGAAATGAGTAATCTTGCCAATCATTAGTCTTAGTATGTATACAGTGCTTTCATTATGGCATAATTATAAGATTTGTGAATTCCACATTCACTTTTCAAGATGTTTGTCAGAATATTTGAATTTTATTATTGTCAATAAAACCACAAAACAGACAATTTAGGATTTGCATGCAATAGCACGTCATTTTACCTTTCGTCTATTAAAGTCAACATTGGACACATTTTCAGCAATCTACTTTTAAAAGAATGAGAAAATGGTGAAATTGCTGAAGACATGAGTTTTCTCAACTTTCCATCCTAATTATATCATACTTTGACAAATGTTAAAATGTAGTCCAATATGTTTACGAAGTAGACCACCCTCGAAATATAATATCAGCTAAACAGTTAAATTTGATTAATATTGTTGTATAGTTTTAAACTTAATTTCGAACATAACCTGAACCCTACATGTTAATTTATTGTAATTCTTTCCTTCCTTTTTTATGATGAAAATAACAAACTACTCATGTTTTAAAAATATATTATAATGAGCGTCCTTGGGTCAATGATGCATAACAATATGTAGAACGCAAGTAAAATGCCTGTAGGGAATCTAATGACACATTTAAAAGTGTCAAGGACGAACTAATTGTGTACGAAAGACCCGATTCGTTGACCATTCTTAGTCGCAGAGTTGTATAGAATAGAACATGTACCTTCGACCCGATCGATACTTTAACTAAAGAGGCAACCGGGCTCGCAGACGATCGTTAAAATAATGATTATATTCATTAAAACCAGGGCTCCAAATAGAAGGCGTGTTCAATATCCGGAGATCAGTATTTGACCCATTCATATCAGTATGTCAATGGTATCTAGAATAATCATATAATAGAGAATATGCCTTTAAATTCTTTATATAAAACATTATGTCATAGATACTGAATATAAGTTTCTGACTGAGCCGATTCCTTTTAAGCTCTCCTTACATTGGTTTTTATTGAATACACACATCGTTATTATTTTTGTCCTCAATATTGAACCCTCTGTAAAGGTCAAATATTTGGAAATGGTATAAAGCTATTTTAGCCTTTCCCACATACAGCACATAAGCAGCAGACAAATTTGTAAATATGTTGACAAAAATATGAAAAAATCTCTAACATTGAAAGTTTTATTATTTTAAAATAGGGTTGAAAGCAATGTGGCAAATTGAAAAATCGCTCATTATAAGCAATTCGTTCCTTTACTTCACTGTTTCCAAAGTTCTGTTGTTATAGATGCGTCAAAATGCGTCTGCAAGATGGGTACAAATCAATTTAACTTCAGATGTATAATACTGGTATTATGGCCTTAAATCAATATGTATACAACTCTTTACCCCTACAGTATCTCAGTCTCTTACGGTCCAACCAAACACTGTTATGTGGGTTTTCAAAAGAATCGTTTCAACAAGCCTTATATAGTGCTCCGGATATAGCGTCGTGGTGCCCAGTTTATATAAAACGACGAGGTCACTCAATAAACTCATTTCAGGGATGCTGGAATATCACGTCGATGTTTTGTCTGCCTTATTTATGACGGCTGTCCCAAAGACATGTTCTACACAATGGTTGCCGGCAATGGCTCATGCATTTGGAAAATGAGGGGAACCTATGTGTACTCTGACAAAGATAGTGTGAAAGAAAGAAGAGCTTCTGTGTACTGTGACAGTGTTAGTAATGGCAAAGCGATGTATTTGGGTCTGCTGTTCATGAGATAAGTCAAACAGATATGAACAGATAACGAAAAGAGATCATTGCGACGCGGTCTGTCAATCCAGGGGTTGTGAGTTTGAACCCCAGCACGGCAAACATTCTTTCCGACGTTTGACAAAAGTCACTGTGACAAGCGTCATTCGTCTTCCACCAATGGGCTTACAGTCTTTGACTTTGACCAGTGGTGTACTGGTGTGAGAAAGCCAGGAACTATATGTGAACAGGTCGCCGTGATATGACTGTAAATTGTTTAAAACGCTTTTAAACGCAAATAAATTATTGAACCCTCTGACTCTCTCCGGGAAACTGAAATCAGATAAGCTAAAAGCACACTTAACATTTTAAAATCAAATCGTTAAAACCTTTCAGAAACTTTAAATTATAAATAAGCAGATCGGATCAGACGAATCAGACGAAAATCAATAGATATGTTGGAATCACGCTCGATGCCTGCCTCTTGGTGCCATAGCCAGTACTTGCGGCGTTAGATTTGACAAATACCAAAGGTTGAACCCGCTCATCATAAGATTTTTACATGGACGAGAGGCCTATGATATATAATGAAATAGAAACTTGACTTACGAGAGATGTTTGCGAATTACATGAAGTTGTTTTACTATATCAAGATTTGTTGAGATATCATTTTAAAATGTACCCTTTTTAAAAATAAAATCCCATAAAAGGTATACAACGCCAAAACAAATCATAGAAATCGAATTTAGTTGGAGATGTTGAAACAAGAATGCGTATTGTATCACTCATTTCATTGCATTTACTCAGTGTTATATCTATTTTTCATATCGTTATGTAAAAATGATCAAGTCTTGATATCATCTGGTTCTGTTATCAAAATGACTAGATCGAGATTTCAAAGCGGTTTACGGTCCGACATTCGGAGGTTATGTTATTGTTGTAAACTTCGTTCATTTTCATATTTGTTCAGTTATAACCTGCTAAGTGCGAACGGACTAGCCCTTATCAGACTGTTAATTGGCAGCAAAGCCTCGAATACCTATTATCGTTTTACTTCGTCCGTGGAGCGATACTTTGAGAAATCCAACTCGAATATAATTATACCACGTGTATACGAGCGGTGCTCTTCGAAAAACAACTCGAATGAAATTATTACACGTGTATATGAGCGGTGCTCTTCGAAAACCAACTCGAATGAAATTATTACACGTGTATATGAGTGGTGCTCTTCGAAAACCAACTCGAATGAAATTATTACACGTGTATATGAGCGGTGCTCTTCGAAAAACAACTCGAATGAAATTATTACACGTGTATATGAGCGGTGCTCTTCGAAAACCAACCCGAATATAATTATTACACGTGTATATGAGCGGTGCTCTTCGAACACCAACTCGAATGAAATTATTACACGTGTATATGAGTGGTGCTCTTCGAAAACCAACTTGAATGCAATTATTACACGTGTATATGAGCGGTGCTCTTCGAAAACCAACTCGAATGTAATTATTACTCGTGTATATGAGCGGTGCTTTTCGAAAACCAGCTCGAATGTAATTATTACACGTGTATATGAGCGGTGCTCTACGAAATCCAACTCGAATATAATTATTACACGTGTATTTGATTGGTGCTTTTCGAAAACCAACTCGAATGAAATTATTATACGTGTATATGATCGGTCCTTTTTGAAATCCGACCGTTATGTTATTATTACACGTGTATATGACCGGTACAATATCTCTCTTACGGTCCAACACAACACTATGATGTGGGTACTCAAAAGAATCGTCTCAACGACACGATTATTTTGAGTATCCACAACTTAGCGCTAGATGACAAAATAAGAATTTCAGAACATGTAAAACTACCCTTATATAGAGCTCCGGATATAGCGTCATGATGTCCAGTTTTAACAAACGACGAGGTCACTCAATATATTCAAGGATGCTGGAATATCACGTCGGTTTTTGGTCTGAATAATTTATGACGGTAGTCCTAGATACTTGATCTACACATTGGTTACTGGCAATGACTCATGCACTTGGGAAACGAGGGGAACCTACGTGTCCTCTGACAAAGATAGTGTAAGTGTTGGTAATGATACGTTCCTAATGTTTAGTGTGACGGGAAAGAAAGAGGAGCATCTGTGAACTGTGAAAGTTTTTGTAATGGCACATCGATGTATTTCGGTATGCTCTTTATGAGATAAGTCAAACAGATATAGTTGTGAGTTCGATCCCCAGCTGCACAAAATGCTTACCGATATATTACAACTGTCACTGTGACAAGCGTCATTCGTCTTCCACCATTGGGCTTACAGTATATGTGAAAAAGCAGCAAGTTCATTGGAAAGAATGTTGTATGAAGTACTGGTGTGACAAAGCAAGGAACTGTTTATGAACTACCCGCCTTGATATGACTGAACACTATTGAAAACGCTTATAAACCTTAATCAATCGACTCTCTCCGGGAAAATGAAATAAGATAAGCTAAAAGCAAACTCAGCGTTTTAAAATCAAATAGTTAAAACCTTTTCGAGACTTTCAATTATAAATAAGCAGATCGGATCAGACACAAATCAATAGGTACATGTATGATGGTATCGTGGGTTTGATAAATACCCCTTTTTAATCATACTGCAATACATTATGGACTTACAAACGCCAATTTGTAAAAACAAACACATGTTTAGTGCAAACAACATTTCAGACCTTAGCAGCAGATGATTCTTTTAAAAGCATTGAGAGAAAGCGATCAACGTCCTTTCCTCACGATAGTTTCAACTTTGTAGGCAAATGGTATCTTAAATTTTCGAAATTAAATACCGAGATGTTTTCACAACTAGCAACCGAGAACACTTTCAGTACGAGTCCCGTCTAGTGAAGACTCAGACGATCATGAACATCTGAACAGTCTCCCCAGAGCCTGCATTGTATATCAACACGGAATTACAAGTCCTAGATGCATCTTTTTGACAAAAATGATGACTGTATCCCATTTTAGTTTACGCCATAAACCCTTAATATGAGCCGAATTACTAGAAAACCAACATTGTGGACTTTGCGTAAAGTATCGACCCGGAGCGGCCTAAGCATGTCGCGAAGGCTAACCCGGACACGGAGAGGAACTATATAAGCTTGTAGCTTTCGGTCCAATCCTTTTCACATTTATTGTTTGTATTGTTGATTTTGTGCCTTACTATATCGAATAAAATATGTTGAAATTAAACTTACACGGACAGACACTTTTCGCCTCCTGTGGATATTCTGTTTTAGGAATCATTACTCTATACCTCTGTCCCCCTGTTTTGAAATGTGTCGTCCCAGATTAGCCTTCGCAGACTGGTAAGTTTCATAAAAGTAATCACAAATTTATTTAAAAATCAATGAAATAATTAACAAATTTATTCAGAATATGAAATTAATTACAAATTTATTTAAAAATTCATGTAAGTATTCACTCATCAGGCTGCCAACCTAACCTTAAAGCACAGGCAGGCTCATATATTAGACACACACATGCAATTTTAAACAAATTTGTGATTAATTATATGGATGTTTACATATTTTAATATCCATGAAATAAATCACAAATGTGTGTAAAAATCCATGAAATAAATCACAAATTTGTTTAAAATTCCATGATTGTAAAACAAATTAATATAGTCCGGTGTGTGTCTAATATATGAGCCTGTCGGTGCTTTAAGGTCAGGTTAACAGGCTGATGAGTGCAGATTCAGATTATCGCCTTATTCCATATCATGTAAACGGTTAAAGATTAACAAATAACGAAGCTGTTTGCCTGTTTGACCCGACATGGCTTTTATATAGATAATACTTTTGCGCAAGCAAAAAAGGAATTCGCACATTTGCGCACTTTATGAATTAGGGAGATTGACTCGAATTATTAATTTACTTTAGTACGCAAAGTCTGTTAAAAAACATGGCCACCTGGGGGCGTGTCTCGTATATTTGCTTAAACGACAAAAAGCTAATTAGGGTTTACTCTTCTATAGAAAGTTAACACATACACACAAATAGCCTTTAGCTCTTCTAAAAACGACAAAAGCCGCTTATGGTCCGCCATTTTGGTTATGTTTTGAATAGCAGTTAGAACAAAACACAGATTCAGCATGACTATCGTCAAGTCAATTTGTTTTTAAAATTCGAATGTATGAATGTAGAAATGATGTAGGATTTCCGTTCACTTATATCCTTACAAAAAAGTTAAACAAATAGACAACAGTAATACGAATTCATAAAAATGGAGTAGTACATGTAATGCAAAAACACGGAATTAACATTATCATCGTCTAGTTAACTCAGTATACACAAACTCTTCTGAGTCTTCAGTGTACGCAGCTGCAGTGGAAGCCAAATCGTCAATCGCAGCTCTTTAGTTGTTCTAATTCCAGATCTCAAACTAACAGATGGTGTGGACATTGTGCTGTATTTCTAGAAACTCTCAAACGGGAACGCATCGACCGAAGCATGGACAAAAAATCATATTCTATGCACTTGCTATATTCCAGAATAAGGCTGCTGCAGATTTGTTGTATTGAAAATAGATCATGGAAATTGTTTGCTGCATATTTGTTCCATGTAAAAACGGTAATAAAAGTTCTCTGCTGCAGATTTGTTGTATGTGAACATATGTCATAGAAGAAGTGTGCAGAAGATTTGTTCTATGTAAAACGTTGTGTCCAAATTGTTCTGTATTTTTAGAAACTCTCAAACGGGAACGCATCGATCGGTACAGTAAAACCGGAATCATATTCTATGCACTTGTTATATTCCATAAAATGTCTGTTGCAGAGTTGTTGTATCTTAAAAAAGTTCACAGAGTTGTTGTATGTACAAAATGGTAATAAAAGTCGTCTGCTGCAGAGTTGTTCTGTTCCATGTAAAAAATGGTAATAAACGTCGTCTGCTGCAGAGTTGTTCCATGTACAAAATGGCAATAAAAGTCGTTTGCTGCAGAGTTGTTGTATGTGAACATAGGTCATATAAGTCGTCTGCTGCAGTGTTGTTGTATGTGTAAATAGGTCATAGAAGTTGTCTGCTGCAGAGTTGTTCTATGTGAAAATAGGTAATAAAAGTCGTCTGCTGCAGAATTGTTGTATTTGAAAAAAAAAGTTATAGAATTGTCTGCGGCATATTGCATGGTAAGTAATAAACGGCAATAGTATTCGCCTGCTGCATAGTTGCTGTATGTGAAACATGGTAATTGAAGTTTTCTTCTGTAGTATTACTGCATGTGAAAAAAGGGTTTAGAAGTCGTCTGTGACAAATTTGTTTTATATTAAAATGGGTAAAAGAAGTCACATGCTGAAGATTTGTTTATGTGAACAAAATGAAATGGGGAAAGAAAGTGTTAGTGTCTGCTTGGTTTAATTCATGTTTTTGTTTCTTCTCTTCTTTTTGATGCTTATGATTTTACTATGCTTTATTTATGTTTGTATGTATAATGAATAGTGTTTTTATTTTGTTATTCGATATGTGGCGAACATTTCCTAGGATACGAACATATATGAATATGAATTGCAATAAATAAAAAATAAACAAAACACATGTATGCTAATTTGAATCAGTTACGTAATTTGTAAATACGTATGATATCAATGTTTGTGGCGAATTGTCTTAGGGTGAGTTTGATTCTGGCAGAGATTGTAAATTCAAAGTCTAGAACACTAAAACGTAAAAACATGTGTTTCTGTTCAAATGGCGTGTGTCTATACTTACCTATATAAGTTCCGTCCTCCGATTGAAAAAAGACCGAAATTATTCATAGTTGACGGTAAGGTTTCCATTTCTTTGAGGAGAGCACCGGAAGCTCAGTCGGATTGTTTTTGAAATACTGGTGTGTTATGGAAACACATGGGTATGTGAACAGAAAAAATGTTGAAATCGTCGTTAAACGCCATTCAATACAACTTGTTCCCAGAGACAACTCGCCATACTCACTCGACAATTGTTTCCAAATCAAATTCGCCCTAAGACAATTAGCCCCTAAATATTATTATAGGTAATTCGTATAATTCATAAATTTTCAGATTTTAGAAATTTTCCTCTGTATTTTTAAAAGTATAAATTGTTTATTTATTCACTGATTTGGCAGATATTATTTTCACTGTACACTGAACTCTTTTCCACATACAAACACAATCTGCAGCAGACAACGTTGCAAACATTTATACAAAAATACGCCGGAAGTCTCCATAAATGACAGGGTAATTATTGAATAGAGTTGGAAACACTGTGGAAAAAATTATTCGTAATGGGTAATTTCCCACTTTGCCACAATTTGTTTTAACTTACTTTTATTATAATTCATTCATTTAAAATAATTTTCCATATTTCTGGTCAGATACTTTCAAATTCATCTGAAGCAAATTTGTCATATGTGGGACAGGTAAAGTTCAATTTTACAGATTGTGTTTGTTTCAAATTAAACTATGTAAACAATTTATTGACCTAGACTGGACAAAGTATTATATTTTATTATAACAATTTATAGAATATGAAGGTATGCAAAGAAAAATCATAATTTATAATATATAGAGGGAAATCGTTCCCATGGTATGTAAGAAGTTGCCCTTGATGATGTGAAATAAAGTCATTATCAATATGTCACAATGCATATTCCTGGCATGAAAAAGCCATAAACACAGCTACTCAAGTCATACTATCAGTTACATGTATGAGAAATGTCCTTCTGTATTGTTGACTGAGTCACATTAATAACGATGACTGTGAACTGGCCAAATTATTATAACTGAACTAATGTTGGAAACAGTGTTAAACTCCAATAAATCAATAGAAGCAGGGTAAAGGGTCAAGGTCGACAAAAAATTAACAGCAAACTTTCAGCAATTTACATTATAGATTTGTTATTTCATTGTATAATGCAAATATTCTATCCCTCTTTGTTTCAATGAAGCTTAACACCTTCTATCATTAATTGGAGAACACTGCAGAGCCAGGTCAGAATGTATGGATTCCACGACTGAACTGTATCTACACTTATATCAACTGCCTTAGAGTTGGTTTCATAAAGAGAAGCTCATAATATATATGTTGTGTTGAACAATAATTGATATTGAATCTGATGTGTGAATATATATGTCATGTGAATATCAGAGCTCTAGATAAGGCAACTTACTAAAAACTTAATTTGACCTTCAAGCCCTATGTTCTGGGATGATTCTTTTGAGTATCACAACATAGGGTTTGTTTGGGTAATATGAGAGATAAAACCTATTCACTTGCCCTTAAAAAGACGCGTGATATTTAAGTGTTTAAACTATTTATAAATATAGGTCAACAGCAATATACATGTATATGTAGGTACACAAAAGTATTTAGTATTTTGTGTTTCTGAAATAAAATGAAAAAAATGATTATTTCATTTTTCATATTTTGACACATTACGTCTATAAAATAATATCAAAACATAATAAAATAAAAAATAAATATTAAGAAGATTTCATTGAAAATGGACTAAAGGCACACCGTCATCTCTTTTAAGGTATAAAGCTCCTTAGCATAAAGTTAACTTTCCTATGTTACTTTATTTCCTTGCAGTTTAGCATAGACATATACTATCACAAACAAGTGCCTCGAATACAGTATCACAAACAAGTGGCTCGAATACAGGTATGAACAAAAGATTAACTTCCATGTTGTGAAGATGAACACTTGTAGCCCACAGACAGATGACGTTTATGACTGTGGTATTTGTGGCCATGGTTTTAGTAAGCAAAGAGCATTCAGAGAGCACATGAGAACGCATAATAAAGATGGGCACTGTCAGACAGTAACTTGTAGCGATTCACTTTCTAATGTGACAAAAGAAGTAAAATCGGAAGATACAGATAATTATTTTGGTGAAACTGATAAACCTTACAAGTGTGATACCTGTTCATTGAAAAGTGAGCAGAGATGGAGTCTTACCTACCATAAGAGCTCACCTACTGGTTTGAAACTTTTAAAGTGTGATATGTGTGAATGATCAAGTAATCACACATGCAGTAGGCTACATTCTGGTGACTAACCTTTAAATGTGATGTTTGTGATTTTGTATGCATTCTAAAGGGATCTTAAACAAACATAAGACGATACATACCGGTGAAAATCTTTTTGAATGTGATGCCTGTGGATTTTCAAGTAATGAGAAACATAATTGTATCAGTCACAAGAGAATACACACTGGTGAGAAACCCTTTAAGTGTGATTTTTGTGAAAGGGCATTTACTCATAAAAGTCTATTGATAAGTCATCGAAAAATACACACTGGTGCGAAACCTTATACATGTGATGTAAGCAAAGGTTCGTTTACTCACACAAGTCATTTAGTAGAGCATCCGAGAACACACACTGGTGATAAATGTGACGTTTGTGAATATTCACGTATAGCACGGTACGAGAACGCATCGCGCAATGAAACGTTAGAAAAGAACTGGGAATCGATATCGTTACACAATATGGACATCGATATGTATTAACAATTTCCTATTCTTAGTCTACTTTCTTACTAACTTACTTACTAAAATGACTGTGGACAAAAAAAGAAACATGTACTAAAACTGCATGACAGTTACCATAAAAGATGTTAGTATACATACGGGTGCGGAAATAATGCACGTTTCTTCTCACAAGATTTGTTATTTGTCTTTTATTTATTAATAACTAACTTATTAACTAACATGATTGTGGACGGAAAATGAAATAACATGTAATATGCATGTATTAAAAAGGAATGAAAGTTACAATAATACATGTAAATATGCATACAAATACGGAAACAAAGCGTAACATGTTTCGTCTTTCAAGATTTGTTCTTACTCCATAATATTATTCTGTTGATGTTGTCTTTTATTTAACTTACTTACTAACTTATATAATTACTAACAAACATGTGTATGGACCTAGAATGAAACAACACATAAAATGTGTACATGTATTAAAGCTTACTCCATAACATCATTCCGTTGATGTTGTCTTTAAATTTACTTAATTACTAACTTACATGATTTCGGACGAAAAATGAAACAACATAAACTATACATGTATTAAAACTGCATGACAGTTACAATAAAACATGTAAATATGCAAAAGAATACGGAAACAATGCTTAACATTTTTTGTCTTTACAGATTTGTTCTTACTCAATACTAGTATTCAGTTCATGATGTTGTTTCTCGATGGCCATAATATAATACATTCCAAAGGCACTTAGTACGTCATCTTCGCTAGCAAAGGCTACTTCGTACATTAGCATTCCCATAAGTACCCTTGGTGGACGGCCTCTTTAGACATTAAAATGCCCGCTCTGCAATTTGATTGGATGCGTAGAAAGTTCGACGCATCCAATGAAATGCCATGTAACAAAACCTTGTTAGTTACAACAATTATGGCCGCCGCTTCCGTAGTAACCCGGGAGTTGGTCGGAAAATGCCGTATTTGTGACGTAAATCTAATTAAAAAGAGTAGAGATCGTTTTTGCCACATCTAATGTCTCTTTACAATTGATGCTACGACTTTTTGAGTTGAGCCCCACCCACCATAACAGCCGTCGTTACGTTAGACAAACCAGAAAGTGTCGGCGAAAGTGGTGTATCGTATTGAAAACTTAACGCACGTCCCACCTGGTTTTTCGCTTTAATACAGTACTATTTCGTTGAAAAAAAACAAGGCTTAAAGTATTTTAGCGAAATGTATTTTCATGCTGTCAAAATGGTTATGGATGACAAAATTGTATTACAACAGAAAAGTGTTACGGAGCCGGCGGAGCCGGAGAAACCGCATACTGTCAGTGTTGACATTTCCTCAGACAAGAGTTTTTTATGCGCTATGTTCTTGTCTAGCATTGTAAGAGAAAATAATATTATTCATTATCATTTTAAGTAAAAACAGTAAAGTAAACCACACTATATCGACGATAAAATATCGTGTTACTATAAATAGCCTATATCTATATTATAATTATAAAAGAGACGGGTTTTTACAGCTAACTTACAATCTCTCATTTCCCTACAATGTTTTCAAGTTTGCACTATTATATGGATGATTAAAAATTGTAACAATCTGAAAATGAAATCAGGGATTGTTTACAAAGAACTTCTAGTTAACCCTTTACCTGATAAAGACATTTCCAAAATAAAAATCCTGTAGATAAGGCAAAGACCTAAAATAACATCGTTAAGATTTTTAGTTCAGATTTTAATTTAATAAAAATGAATGGTACTTTTTCTTCTATACACTTTGCATACTATATTCATATTCAATTGCTACACTGGTATACGCAATAAATAAACCAGCAAGAATTTGACTGTTTATCATGCTTTATCATTATTTTATTGTCCAGGGGTCGTGAGTTCGAACCCCAGCTTGGGCGACATTCTTTCCGACATTTGACAAGTCACTGTGACAAGTGTCATTCACCAATGGGCTAATAGTCTATGTGGAAAAGCAGCCAGTTGCTTGGAAAGTATGTTGTGTGGAGAACTGGTATGAGAAATCCAGAAAACATATGAGTAGATAAACTGGCCGCCTTGATATGACTGAACAATTGTTGAAAATGGCGTTTAACCCCAACCAATCAATTTTGGAAACCAAGCATTAGGCATGTGTGTCAATGAATATTTGGATTAACCTGTGCATAACCATTCTTGGCCATTCACCATTTAGTCATAAAAAGTCACAGGAAACTGTACCGGTAACCATTTTGATCCTTTAACATGGATCTTTATGTACACTTGTTAAAATTATATCAAAGTTGGTTTGCCTTGAAGCGCTCATTTTACAAATTCCACCTTTTCCCAGAAGATTTCAGTAAGGCTCTCTCAAAAAACAATCATTATGTCCCAGCCTCAGGTTTTACACTTTCTTATGGGTAATATATTGAAAATATATTTTGAACACAATCATATATCCAAGTTAACAAATGTGTTTCTTTAAGATTTTTTATTTCTCATAGTATTTCAATGTGGTACTGAATTACATGTACAAGATATTAAACCTCGCCAACACTCTTCCTGAAACCTCTCCAGCAGACAACCTTTGAAACATTATGGCAAATTAGAAATTGCTCATGATGAGTTGTTTCTTCTTTTGCCACAGTGTTTTGAACTCTTTTTGCAGGACTTACACTTTCTGGTTCAAAGGTTGCACATATTGTTGTTCATATGTTTTCATTTGTCTGGTGCAAATTAGTTGTATGTTGGAAAAGGTTAATACTTTCAATATGTCTCAAAACGTTTTCTTCATTGCAAACATTTTATACAAGTTTGTATAATTGTCATACTCTTATTTTCATTTTGAAAAAATCAAAATAAGACATCAGATTAAGGGTTAATCCTTATCCACTGTTTTATTCTATGCTCTATCAACATGTGCCCCTACTCTTCTGATGATGTTTTCAAAAAAGGATGAGCATTGTATTTGGTACATACTTTTAGAGCATTGTGAGAAAAGGAGAATGACAAATGAGATTCTTTCATTATCCCTAATTCCTCTGACTTGCAATGAAAAATACAAGCTTTGTGCTTAGTTCCTGGGTTTAAACTTGTGTAAGTGGTCACATCTGTCAAGCTTACTCTGAAGATTGAGGTATTCTGACTTCAGAACAACCATATCCATACGAATTACACCTGAAGTAAAGTTAACTATAGTGATCCAACCCATAAGCTGTATGACCCTTTCCAATATACAATAAAATGAATAAATCTGCATCACATAACTTCAAAAATTACACATATAGGTCAGGTCATGGGTTAACCAAAAATTATTTAAACACTATCAAATTAACTTGTATTATTATCATTGATAAAGTTTGATATACAGTATCAACTAATTGTTTTACTGGCAAAAAACTATGTGGGCAGGTTGGCACTATATGTGAGACCTGAGACTGCCAAAATCCAAACAGCAAAACTTGACACTAGCTCTCTTTCAAAAATGTGCCAGTCTGTATGCAAAAAAAATGATGAGAAAAATAGTGAACAGTCCAGTGTGGTTCCAGGAAAGAAAAAAGAAATTTTACAAGGAAATATTGCAAAACTTGTATAAGGACAGCAGCAGCTGCTGGTGATTTATGTTGTTTGGTTAGTGTATTATGTATACAAAGACAGATTTGTTCATTCAAAGACTGTACATTGATGAGAATTGTTGTCAACAGTTGTTCTTTTTATAATTTATATATCAGACACAGTATTGAAAACAATTGTAATTTTCCCTATAAGTGCAGGAAGTAAACAATGGCTCAACAGAGGAAATTAAACCTCTCCTGTTGTTCCGTTGTTTACTTATGCAATTCTTTGTATTTGGATGTAGCAAGAATAACATTATTTTAGTACATTTATTTGTATAAATTTAAGGTTTTCCAAAATAAATCAAATTTGAAGTATACAAAATTGAGAAAACCCCTATTAGAAAAAGTCTGAAATCTCCTTTACCCTCTTTTCCCTCATATAGACGCTTTCTGACACTTCTGCAGCAGACACCTTATTGAAAACATGGCGACAAAAGAGGAAATTGCTCAAAATGAGTAATTTCTCCCTTTGTCACCATGTTTTCAACTCTATTCAATAATTGTTCTTTCATTTAAAGGGATTTTCTGTACTTTTGCCTAGACGTTTTCAAAGTCATCTGGTGCAGACCTATGAGGGAAAGGGTTAAATGAAATTAATTAACTCATAATGAGTAATTTCTCCTTTTGTAACCATGTTTTCAACTCTATTCAATAATTGTTCTTTCATTTAAAGGGATTTTCTGTACTTTTGCGTAGACGTTTTCAAAGACATCTGTCAAAGTCATCTGGTGCAGACCTATGAGGGAAAGGGTTAAATGAAATTAATTAACTCATAATATATCATAGAGTAGAAAACAATATTGGAATTAAAATTGACCATCATAAGCAATGTCCCCTTTATGGAAATATGTTCAAGTGTCTTCTGCTGCAAACAATTTGACAAGACAAAAAAAAACATCTGTTATTCATCCATTAACCCTTTCCCACTTACAAACCCCTTTACAATAGATGACTTTTGAATACAATAAAGCTAAGGAGTGCTCATTATGATTAATTTCTCCTTTCTTCATTATGTTTTTCTATTCAAATATTGTCATTTCTTTTATGGAGAGTATGCATATTTTTTACCAGAAATCTTCTGTTACAGATTTGTTGCATTTGGGAAAGGGTTAAAGACAAATTACTAGATAGTGTTTTCAAATATCAACTCCAAATATTGCACCCAGTCTCTTATGTTGGAGAAGAATAAATGATAATTTATTTAAAGTATATTTCCATATAGATTATTTATTGACAAAATACCTGGAATGGTGCCTCAATTATGTTTGGCCGATGTAATCTATAATGATCTTAGAAAAGTGGAATAAAATGTAATAAAAGCAATCCAAAATGCCTTAAATGTTTCTGTTATTAAGGTTGTAACTTATTTCATTAATTAAGCATTTGCTTCAATAGCATAACTTTTCATCTCAGATGCATTTTAACTACCTTTGTAAAAAGGCAGTATCTACAATAACATAAACGAACTTAAATTATATATGTTTTATAGGAGATTAGAAATTGTGCTTAAAAGGAAACTTCTTTTTCTACAATGTTGTGTTGCATGTATGAACATGTGATAATGCCCCTAGATTAAATGTACATAATACAAGTTGAGTGTCACCTACAATTAGCCCTTTTTTTGTACAATCATGTTAACAGAAACATAGTTAAAACCCCTCAAAATGTCATATATTCCATGTTAAGACGTTCACGCTTGCAAGCTCATTCAGTAGATGACATTTGAAAACATTGTGACAAAATTAACAATTTCTTTTTTAGAAAACTTTCTCCTTTGTTCACAGTGTTTTAAACTCTAAAATGTATTCCTTGATTATACTTTCATTTATATTTATTTCCCAATTCTAGTTTCAATATCATCTGCTGCATATTTGTTGTACGTGGAAAGGTTAAATACATGAATACAGTCTGTGTGAATAAGTCATTCCACAAATTATCTACAATTATGTCCATGCATCAAATTGAAGAATGTAAATAAAGTATGCTCTTTGTCTGTTATAATCCAATGTGGGCTTGGTAGTGGCTTACATAACTTGTATATCTGCGGAAGATGACTCTTCAAACCATTGTGATAAAAGTGATAATGCACTATTTCTCCATTTTGTCTCAATATTTTCTCCTATACATATATTCAATAATTATACCTAGATTTAATTTTATGGAGATATTTCGCTGAAATGATTTGGAATTTTTCTGCTACACCTCAATCAATCAATTCCCTCAAAATTAATATGCACGTTATCTCCGTTCACTTTCATAAAGAAAGGATGTGTATAAATTACATGTGTAAAACATGACAAACTTACTCAGGACTGGCAAATTTCAGGCATCTTCTTTTTCCTGCCATTGGACGACAAATGTTAGGCTTTGGGATATAAATGGCTGCTGGTAATGGATCTTGATTCCCTTCTGTTGAACTGGTCAGATCATTGAAATTCTAAAAAAGAAACATGTTAAGAATTAAGCTGCAACTTCATTTACAATGATATCAAAGATTATTTTAGCTTGTTTATATGGGACAAATTTCAAATTGGCAGTTCTGAACAGTGCTGGATCAGATCATTCTCTCCATGTTTCATTTACTTAATCTCATTAGAATCTTCACACTTTTGCAATAACAAGCTTAATTTATAATTATAATCAAACATTGTTAAAAAAGGACATATACCTAAAAAGAAACAAACTTCTTCTTTTCTCACAAACGTATTAAACAAGTAAATATTCAAATTATGTCATATGTGTATGGTTTTAAACTATTACACTTTTACCTAAAATACCTGTTATGATGCCGCAGCAGCTTTGTGAAAAGGGGATAAAGAATCAATTTCCCATTTTTCTCGTAAACATCAGCAGCATCTTTCCACGCCAAGGGTAACAAATGGGAAAGGGGTAAACTCCAATAAAACAGTAGTTTTATAAACCATATTAAAACGGATTGTTACATGTACTACTCCATATAACAAGATATAGTTGTTACATGTACTACTCCATTTAACAAGATATAGTTGTTACATGTACTACTTCATTTAACAAGATATAGTTGCAATGTTACAATATGTTTTTTAATAATTTAATTCATGTCCTGTAAATATCAATTTTGTCTTAAACCTTCTACACTTGCAGACACATCTGAAGCAGAAAGCTAATGGAAATTTATCTAATAGAGAATAGAAAAGAATTTAGCAAAAAGAGACATTGCTCACTATGAGCAATTTGACACAATGTTTCAAAGGTCATCTGCTGCAAAGGCGTTTTAAACTGTCTTTATGTGGGAAAGGGTTAAACTTTCAGCTGTAGAGATTTGTTATAGTTCTGCTTTGCCATTTAGAAAAAGAGATGCTTATTTGCTGTATGCCAGATTTTTTTAACAGGCAACATCAAATTCAGGCAGTACTGTATACGGGTGAGCAATTCAGTGTCTCATTGTCCTCTTCAAGTCTTGTTATGAATAGGTTGGCATAACAAGCCTGATTAACATCATCATTTCGTTTTCTTGTTTTGATAATACATGTACAAGCAAATGAGAATTTTATCTATAGACTATATTTGTTTTAATCAACTAATATTTACATGTAATATTGTACATACATGTAGAAACCCATTTCCATATAAATGTGCTTTCTAACACCTCTACAGCAATCCATTTGTGCAAACATTGTGGCAAAAGGAAATATTTCTCAAGATTAGTAATTTCTCTGTTAACCACAATGTTTTCAACTGAATTCAATGATTAAAAACTTACTTTTTTAGTAAAAATCATTGTATTTGCCTTTTTAAATTCAAAGTCATCTGCTGCACATTTGTTGTATGTTGAAAAATGTTTAATGTTAATTTCAACACTATAACAATTATTTAGTATGGAACTGGTATAAACATGTTGACATCATAGTCTGACTGACCTACATTTATTATTTTCATTTTCATGCAAGCAAATATGAATTTAATCTATATTTATTTCAACTTATAATCATTAAATGCTTATCTCAATCAGATACAAACAAATAAACTAGAGCTCCAAAGTAATATAGCTCAGGGTCTTTCAAATAGTATGGTCTAGAAACGAGCACAGTGCGCGAAATAAGCTGTGTAGTATCACGTGACCAACATCCGGGGAACCCGCCATTTTGGAAAACAGAAGAAAACGATCAAGTTATAAAACGACGTATATCTAAATGTTTAGCTATCAATGTGACCAACAAAGTAATTCTTGATGCAATGTAAGTATTCTTTTTTCTTTACATGAAAGTTTTTTGTCCTGCTGTTTCTTTTTTAGGTGGATTTTCGTATTTGAAAGTTTACTTTGATACGAACGACTTTGTTTACGCCATTACGGTACTCGCCGAAAGCTGAAAATCGACTTTTGTTTTTGAGATTCTCCTACTTGCATGGTGTTTATGGGACTAATTTAAGTCTAATTTATGATATATATGTCTTAGATTTTCATATTTCATCCGTATTTTCGTGTTTTGACCTGTTTAAAATCAAAAGAAAAATGTTTTTTTGTTTTTTTGCAAAGCTGAAAATCGACTTTGGTTTTTGAGATTCTCCTACTAGCATGGTGTTTATGGGACTAATATAGCGGCTTTTTTCTTTTATATTTAAGTCTAATTTATGATATTTTCATATTTCATCCGTATTTTCATGTTTTGACCTGTTCAAAACCTAAAGAAAAATGGTGTTTTATTGGCACAACACGTTGATATTTGGAAAACAGTTTTCAATGTGTAGTTACTTCCAACTTGCATGGTGAGATATATTTAATGCCCAAGACATGATCTTTAAATAATTTTGAAAGGTTGAAGTGATTTTGAGCTATAATTTTGGCCAAAATCAACAGTTACAGGGTCCTACATGTAACACCTTCTTATGCAAGGAAAGGGGGAACATGTAGTTTAGCAGTCCTCAGAAATTTATACTAATTTAAGCTTGAGATAATTGCTTTTGTGTGAACTTTTTTTCCAAGTATGTACTAAGATATATTTCGATACCTCATTCTGAAATTCAAGTGACATTTTTCTAATTTTACAGGATCTGAGACCTTGTAGCTTGCTATGAAACTGTGCCGTTTTGACTTCCTTCCTCACAATGCCGTTTGGGAAAAGAAAGAAGACGAGGACGTTCAGTGTGAGAAAGAACGAAAGTAAACTAAAGATTAAAAAGGAGAGCATTTTCTACAATCCCAAAATAAATGTGTTATTGATTTTTCATTTTTCATAACATATACAAAAGAAAGTCTCAAATTAAATAGCAAAGTATTTGTTCCTAATATTCTATGTACAATCCTTGTGTGTAGCCACTGTGTATGTGTGTGTGTGTATATATATATATATATATATATATATAGATTCAGAATATTTTATTGACTCAAACTTTACAAAGTTTATGGTCATTTACAAATATACAAGAAAAAATTATATATGTGTGTATCAAGGAAAGAATGGTCTCAATATAGTTTTGGAGGACAAACTGCTTTGTCATATTAGAAGCTTTAAAATGTGTGTGTGTGTCCCTTGTACAGTGTTGTGTTACATAATGGTGCTTGTTGTCAATCATCTCAAAGAAACGTGTTGTTATCATTTATTATGACATTGATTAAAAAGAACAAAACTCAACTTCTGTTTGTTTTATTAGCTCACCTGAGCACATCATAAGCCTCTGCTAAACTAGTTTTTATATTGGTGAATACAATTATTGATTGATTGATTGTTTGGGGTGTAACGCCGTTTTTAACAACTTCTCAGTCATATCACGGCGGCCAGTTCACCTACTCATGTGTTTCCTGGTTTTCTCACAACAGTAGTCCACACAACAATCTTCCCAAGCAATTGGCTGCTTTTCCGTTTAGACTAAGGCCATTGGTTGAAGACGAATGGCGCATTGACTTTTGTCAAACGTCGGAAAGACAGTTGGCCGAGTCGGGATTCGAACTCACAACCCCTGGATTGACAGCCCGCATCGTTACCGACTGAACTACCGGGAACTCAGACGGGAACGATGAACGTGTAGCAGATGAAAACAGTTTTAACAACCTTAAATTTTTATATAACAACAAAGAATTACTTAGAAATAATCTATTACAGAATACAAAGGATTAAAGGATCACGCGACAACGCATATTTTCGCACATAACATCATCAAAGATAACGTGTAGTTTGTGCCACTTAATTAAGAAATATTTAATCTTGGTGTGATAATTAGGATTACTCATTACTCCTACACTTGATAATGATTTAGTAAAGAAATACAAAGGATTAATGATCACGCAGCAACGCATCTTTTCGCACGTAACATCATCAAAGAAATGCGTTTTGTACCACTTAAGAATTAAGAATTGTTCGGGTATTACACACGTAACAATTAAACATTATTAAACAACGTCGAATGCAATTCCATTAAAGGAAAGACAAACAAACAATCAAACAGGTTGATTATACGATAACAAATTTAAACTTGATATTCATATTCTACGGTATAAATAGTATACAAAAATATTTAAATCATTTAAAGGATATGACAATTTTCTTAGACCAGTATCGCGAAGCAAATGATCATCATTTTGTTAAGCGGGATAGACGGAATATTGCCCATGTTTAGTCAATCATAACTCGCTTTAAAATAAATCATTTACGATTACATATTAGGACACAATACCCTAATTCCCTAAGCGTGATAAAGACACGCCGTGATAAACACTCATTCGCTAAGCGTGATAATTACACGCCGTGATGAACACTTCCAGGTAAAAATCGATAGAGACAAGATATTCAGTACGATAAGGTGTTATATAGGGCGTTTCTAGACCATACTATTTGAAAGACCCTGTATAGCTTGAACAGTCTTGAAAGCCTGAACTGTCTTTGTTGTTTTTTGTCAGTCCAAGGATCAAACCACATCACTTGTTGAGATTTCATTATATTGTGAAAATTGATTGAGTGATTCGGGTTTAACGCCGTTTTTTTTAACATTTTCTCAGTTATATCACGGCGGCCAGTTCACCTACTCATGCATTTCCTGGTTTTCTCAAACCAGTACTCCACACAACAATCTTCCCAAGCAACTGACTGCTTTTCCACATAGACTTAGCCCATTGGTGGAAGACGAATGACGCATGTCACATTGACTTTTGTCAATTGTCGGAAAGAAAGTTGGCTGAGCCGGGATTCGAACTCACAACCCACGGATTGATAGCCCCTGTCGCTACCGACTGAGCTACCGGACTCGGCTGAAAAATTATTTGACTGCAGGAATGGATAGATCTACAACAACAATGGAGACATAATCTTTCTATAAACCTTGTTGTCAACTTAAGAATTGTAGACTGCTGAAAGTGTATTTAGGCCAGAATAACAGATTCACAAGTTCAATGATAAAACCCTAATTTAACATATGCTGAGGAATTTACATGATAATTGCAATGATTAATTTTCTTTCAAAGCTTATTAATTGAAATATTATAGCAGAAGTAATAAGACCATTTCAAATAAATTTTCTTTTAAAGATGAGTCATATTATGATATCAATTATCATTATTCCTGTTTTATATCTAGCTTGATGTAATACTATACCATTTTCTGTCTGTAATTGTAAAATATTTTCCACAGTCAATCATTAAATTGAAAAAAAAGAAGAAAAGAAGAAATAATACTGGAAATAACAGTAGATTTCATTGAACTTGGTATATCAACAGGGCTCCATATCAAAGATCCTAACTAGTAACTTTAACCCAACATAGATAATATGTAACAACAGGTGGGTGGGGAATACATAAACCTGTAATGTCAGTGCTAGTTTGCCAAGAATTATGATCTGTTTGCATTGAACATTATGACGTAACATTTACTCTAAGAAAATATAGATAATCATTTTGTCAGCTTATGCAATACCATTACATACCATTGAATGACTGTGTGGGCTTCATCCACAACAATTAATCCCAGTCGCTCCTGATAATTTTCAGTCAACATTATAGGTCGCTATCTCCCTAAAAAAGCTTCTGGTCTTCCAAAATGTCGAACGTCCCGTTTGCGATCTCCTTGTTCTGGCTGGAGTCCGTTCCCAGGTATGTTGCCTTAAATCCAAGGCTAACAAGTCTCCGGCACTGCTCCTCCATGCTGGAAGTCGGCGGAGCAATAATGATGACTAGCCTATTTTGCCAGGAAACATGATAAGGAAACACTCATAAGTTAGTGACTTTCCGCTACCGGTCCGCTTGGCCACAAACTCCGGCACTGCTCCTCCATGCTGGAAGTCGGCGGTGCAATAATGATGACTTGCCTATTTTGCCAGGAAACATGATAAGGAAACACGCATAAGTCAGTGACTTTCCACTACCGGTCCGCTTGGCCACAAACACATCTCTCCCGTCGTAGATTGATCTCACTATACTATTCGTCTGTAAAATTCTGGATTATAAACTGTTTACTTCTTCGTATTTCGCGGTTGTAAGCGACGAGGCCAGGGGCCGTATTCACAAAGCTCCTAAGTTATTTCCTTTGGAAGTTCCTTAAATACCCGATTTTCCCCTTAGCTGAGGAAATTCCTTAAGTTCGTATTCACAAAGCTCCTAAGGAAATTCCTTAGGTAAGAATATTAGTTTTTCCTTAAATGAAAATAAGTGAAAATAGGTGACGTCAGAATTAAATAAATCATTATGTTTGGCGAAAGTAGATACGTCATAGTGGTTTAGAGATTATTTTTCTGCATAAATTCGTGTTTTCCCATTTATATGACGAGTTGTTAACCTCTGATTTCTGTTTGTTTTTATCATAAGATCGACCTTGTTACAACAAAGTTAAAAAGTCATGGTTGAATATATATCTGTCATGCAGTTCAATATTTATAATTAGGCGAATGTCAACCCTTTCTTGAATTGTCTGGAATTTGGAACAATTTGCAAATATCAATGCTAAATATACACTTTATTCCTGTATAGTGTTCATCTAAAAAAAAAAGGCATTTTTTTGAAGGAGTACACAATTAATTAAAATCAAAATTTTACCTCGATTTGACTTAAAGTTAGATGCAAAATCTGAATCTTCAGCTATAGAATTTTTTTTTTTTTAAAGAAATTAAATGAAATTTTAAGTTTTGATGGGCACTTTGCAATAGTAAACTGCAGTTCAGTATACGATGACAAATGTTGATTTAATAAAAGGTAGCATTTTATAAAAAAAAATCCTTTGTAATTCAAATCATTATCCTAACATTTAAACAAAAAATTGTGAATAGTTTAATATCCCCCTGGCGCCGAGCCCCGGTATCTCAGTCGTTAGCGAAAAGCGGGCTGTCAATCAAGGAGTTGTGAGTTTGAACCCCAGCTCGGCCAATATTCGTTATGGCGTTTGACAAATGTCATTGTGACAAGCGTCATTTTTCTTCCACCAATAAACTAACAGTCTATGAGGAAAAGCAGCCAGTTGCTTGAAAAGATTGTTGTGTGGATTACTGGTGTGAAAAGGCCGGGGAAAACATGAATAGGTGAACTGGCTGCGGTGATATGACTGAACAATTGTTGAAAATGGCGTTTAATTAACCCCAATCAATCAATATATTCCCCTGAGCTGAATCAATGAGATAATCTATTCTATTTCAGTCTTTATTATTTAACTTCAAACAACATCTCATCCTAAACAATAGCGCTTAGTCGGGAACGATGAGGGCTATTACTCCATTGGACATATGGGTCGTGAGTTCGATTTCCCGGATTGCCATTCATTCTTTCCGATGATTGACTAAATTCATTGTGACTAGCGTCATTCGTCTACTACAAATGTGCTTAACCCTTTCCCACATGTAGACGCTTTCAGACACCTCTGCAGTAAACGACATTTGAAAGCATTGTAGCAAAAGCAAAATAACTCATCTTGAACAATTTCTGCTTTTGTCTAAATGTTTTCAAATCTATTCAATTTTTATACATTCATTTATAAACAGTTTACGAATTTTTGTCTAGATGATTTCAAAGTGGACTGCTGCCGATTTGTTGTATGTGGGAAATGGTTAATAGTCTATGTGGGAATGTAGCCAGTTGCCTTGGAAGAATGTTGTGTTGAATACTGGTGCAATATTGCTTTATCATGCTATACATAACCACATGCATGAAACTGCTATCATTTACAACTTTGTTGTAATAATTAAAATGTAGATGGACATAGCCCTTAACCACATGTGGACATGTTTTGATGCATTTGCAAACATATGAGATTTTTCATGTTTTTAAACTCGTATTGTATATATATAAAAGATTGTTTGAATGATCAAATCAAACTGCCATGTTCTTCAATTAGAAAATTGCCCAACAATTTGGAAGAAAAATGATTATAATGATTTTTTGGGAAAATTATTAGCTGTGCAGTTTCGTCCTAATTTACACACTGGTTACTTAAATGTTGATGTATGCAAACCAAACAGAAGGCAATCACAATAACTCACTTTCAGTACTTTGTGCTGAGTTGAGCTATAAATCTAAAAATAAACAAATACATTAGAAAAGTTCATATAGTTTAATTATAACAATTTATATTATAAAAAACACAGCATGGTTAGTCTGCTACATGATTGTATACAAAACAAAGCAAAAGGTTTAAACCATTTCGTTTTTTACCCCAGTCACTTGATATGCATTAATGTCATTTTGGAATTAGATTATGAAAACAATGTGGAAAAGTAGAAATGACAGAATGATAGTCATGTTGATCAATTGTTTTCTTTCTGGTATGACATCTAATTAGGGAATAGTAGTCCAAGATCCAATCAACAACAGGATATAACCCAATTTATCAACATCAAATACAATTTAAGTTTGCTAACACATTAAGTCCTTATTTAAGAGAAGAATAACTTAAATGTTAATTAACTGTGACCAATTGCCAAAATGTATACAATATATTTAAGCTTGCAACAGCATTTCCAGAGAAAACAAACCTAAATAGGACTAATGCACTTTTATTAAAGTATTAATACATGTCCAATGTCTGTAAAGCATAAATAGTAACTTTATGCAATATCTCTATACTTTTAACAACTTGGTTCAATATGCTGGATTAAGCATTTGTATAAAGGAAATGTTAACTTAACCCTTTCCCTCATACGACAAATCTGCAGCAGACGACTTTGAACATATTTTGTCCAGACATAGAAAATCTCTATAATTGAATGGATAACCTATGACTAAAAGTAGAAAACATTGTGTCAAAAAGAGAAATTGCTCGTTTTGAGCAATTTTCTTTTTTTGTCACTATGTTTCAAAAAGCCGTCTGCTGCAGAGGCGTTTATATGAGGGAAAGGGCTAAAAACAGAGCAAAACTATTATTTTTTGTTTGCATGGAAATATTTATATAAATCCTTCTATTAATACATTTTCCTCATCAATCACATTAAATTGAGACTACATGAATCATGTTAAACTTGCAAAAATGAGGTAAAATGTAATACCATTATTAAGATTCCAATCCTATGAACATAAAAGCTTACCATCTGCAGCAGACCACTTTGAAAAATTCTGAACAAAAATGTGTCAAGTGAATGTGTTATGATCATTTCTTGTTTTTCTAAATATCTTTTCAAAAGTTGACTTTTGCTCAAAATGTGTCTTTATCAGTTAGGATTTTTTCATTGATATACTGCCGCACATCTTATATAAGTACTCACATCAATTTGATACATATAGGCGAGTACAAGTAAACACTGTCTGAACACTGATATAAACATGTCTTCAGTTCTGTCTTTATGTTCTGTCTGCGTGTTTTACTCTTCTCACTACTTCTTTTCTTTCATCAACAAGCTGAAAGCATAATATGCACATCAACATATGTAGTTTATATAGATCTACAGAATATGTGTTAATTTTCCATTCATATCAACAGCTGTTCATAATGTCAAAAGTACCATTATTATCTAAACAATGAAAACAAAACACATTTTTGAATTACTAATAATTATTAATGCCAGTTTAATTCGCAGTTCAATTGAAGTAACATGTGTAACACTGTAACAAACTATCAATAAAATATCGGTGTGATATTTAAACAATCAAACCGTTGATACACACGTTTTTCCATTTTGACACTTGGCAAGTGACGGATTTGTGGGTGGGGTAAGGTCCCACCGAGTTGATCATTTCGGACTGATAAATCCACCTTGAAATATAGTTTTACGATTTATTCTCTTAAGGTCTGTCAAATTATGAGGATTAATAAGCAATTTCTTTGGTGACACAGGGCTAATAAAAGAAATGTACTCATCCTGACATAGATTTCGAAAGATCGCCTCCGACTTTTTGTTGTTGTTTATGTACAGCGAAGAAGACACCGATACGTCACATTTCTTTACGCAATCTTAGCATTCATTTTTTTATGCAATATTCAATACTATTTATGACCAACAACGCATACACACACATGTAAAAACGTTTTGATTATTTCTAGCGATGAGACGGCGGCCATTGATATCGAAAATATGCGATTTGAGATTTTCCTTAACTTTAAGGGTAAAGTTAAGGCATGGTACAGTGCTCCTTAACTTTTAAGGGAAAAATGGACCGATTTAAAGAATATTTTAACCTTAGGGGTTTTGTGAATAGCTTCGTAGGAAATTCCTGAGAGATAAGGAGAAATTAGATTAGGAGCTTTGTGAATACGGCCCCTGGAGCGAAGCAGTCGCCTTATTAACAGAAAACCGACGACGTTTGTTACCGATCATTCTATTGGCCGATGAACGTTTCCGAATCGGGATCTGTATTTATGCAACCGCTAGGTGGCAAAACGGGAAATTCAAATTTAAACAAGCCGTCAGCCAAGGGTAATTATGATAAATAAATGACCATGCAGTTTAAGACCACCTGCGAACAAAGACCTGATTATTCCCTTCCCATCTGTTGTTTTTAACACAGATTGGATTGTATTTGCATTCGCAATATCTATACTATATACAAACATCAAAAAATCCCTCTCAACTCAAAATGTATGTGTGCAATGCTTGTCTTGTAATTAGGATCTGGTTCCAGTCTTACCCATTGTATGTGAATCCAGCACATGGATACAAAGGACACGAGATGGTGTTTAACGTCACTTTCAACAGTGTTTCTATTATATCCCGGTGTTTCCTGGGTAAGTTACCAGTACTACTGGTCCATTCATCCTGACACTAGCGAGCCAGTCGTAATGTTAATTATGCAACCCCGAGCCACATATAGGGAAAGCCGTTACTACCATTTTGTTAAAAGTCTTAACTCGAAGTTAAAAGGAATCCATCAATTACTTCGAATTATCGATGGCATTATGCTAAATACATTGATATATTGTTAGTGCTTTTACAATAAATACCTGAATGTTTATTATGAAAAGCGAGCAAGTGATAAAATAATATCAAAACAGTACAACTGCTGCTACCCTGTTTTCAAAATATAGATATGTTTAAGGAAAATGTTCGAGTTCAATTCTATATTTGAACGTTCACTTGTACCAGTATCGAGAATCTACTGTACAATAAAATTCAAAATAATTTCTTCAAACAGTTCAGTTATGTTAGTACATCAATAAAGTATTACATAAATTGGACTTTTCCCACGTGACTTGTATGTGAATCCGGCACAGCGTTTGTAATGAAAAGCAAGCCAGTGATCAATTAATATTAAAACAGCACAGTGGCAGTTCTGCAAATATATCTACAATAATATATTATACAAGCCGGTAGGCGACGTGGGATTCGCCTTTGTATATATATATATGAAGAACAAGTCTTATAGGGTCACTATTGTGGTGACTTGGTGAACACTGGTGAAAAGTGTGCAGCTGTAAAAACACTCTCTGGTCAACCAACCATCTTTTATTACCATGCAAAGACACACCCGTATACACCGAAACGTTTCGCCTTGGTATATTTTGCCAACTTCCGGCTGTAGCTCGGAAACTATCTTTGAAAGGATACCAATTGAAAACAAAGGCCTAAATAAAAAATCGTAATAGATACGGTTTTTCTATATATCTTGAAGTATCTATAACCGAAGTTTCAGCTCTCCACATTCAACACTGTAGAAAAAAGTATTTTGTTCTTAAAACGCGTGTTTTTGCTAGCTGAATAGCAACGGTTGGGTCGTTAGCAACGAAACTCAAACGCGCACACCCTGAGCTCATTTGGCACCTGTTCACCAAGTTCCATTGGAATCGACCAGTCAGTTTGGGATGTGGAGTTGTGCTTTACAAATATTTGGACAGACACACACATACACAGACAGACGGAAAGGCCTGACAATAAGGGATACCTAGCGAATCCCATCAGACAGACGGAAAAGCCTGACAATAAGGGATACCTAGCGAATCCCAATTAATTGGACTTTTCCCACGGGACTTGATTGTGAAGAGCCAGTCAGTGATAAATTAATATTAAAACAGCACAGAGGCTGTTCTGATTGATTGCTTGTATGGGCAATATGAACTGCTGCTTGACAGTGTTCAAAATACAGAAAATGTTACGGGAAATGGTTCGAGTTAAACTCTTTATTTGAATTTTCACATTACGATCGAGTTATCGCGAGTCCATTGTATAACATTAAAATAACCTTATGTCTTGACTCGGCTCAGTTTTGTAAATACAGCTTTGTGATGATACAGTCGCACTGCATTACGCAGACGTCATCAGCCGAGTTCCTGTTTGATGTTTGGACCCTCATATTAGGCGACCCTCTAGATGGCGGGTCAGATAGTGTTGATCAGTCATTATCTCGTCTACGTTGGCTGCCAAGTTGGTTCAATGAGTCAGAGTCAGAGCCAATTGGAAGCTCTCTCTCTCTGCAGCATTAACAAGATAGTGCACTGCAGTCTTACGGATTCATCGACTCTCTTCTCCCAGGGGACTGTAAGTTCCATTAGTATCGTTCCTTTCGATCGGATCGACAAGATAACTATATCGACATCTAACATTTACAAATATCACTGCAATTAGATTGCAAGCGTGACTTCTGAATTATTTTTACTTGTGACCCTTTTAAATTGAACGGCATGTCCAATCTTCAAGCAAAAGTAAACAGTCCAATTAGTAATAAATTGAAAATAAGACTCATTTATTGTAAAAATAATGATATAATGCAGACGGAAAAAATCAAAATCGTAAACCAATGTTTGAAATAAGCTAATGATCCTAATCCATCATTGTTATTAAAGGTCGTCTGGTGAAGATTGTTAAAGTCGTCCGGTGAAGGTGAAGGATGAAGTGAATCAACCATTTATTATAATCGTATGCAACTCGTATCTAACTCATACAACGGCTGCGCATTCGTATAGAAAACAAACCTTGGGTATGTCTTTAACCAATCTCATTAAAACCAGATCTTATAAAACTTGCATACTCGTATATAGATCTGATGACATCCCTATACGGGTCGTCTCAGATTGACCTTTGCGTCAGCCAATCAAATTGTCGCTTACCAGAATAGTCGGTACGAATCAAGTATGGTAACTAATGTAGAAAGAACGAAAAGGCGACACGGTTACTATAGAGTATTCCGATTGCATTAGAATAAACAAAAGAACAATGGCGTCCGTAGAATATTCGTCCGTAGAACAGGCAAATCTTCTACTTACGCCAAAGAAACTTTATTTGTTCAACGATCAATGTTTTATGTGTGATTTTTCGTTTCGTGAGATTTTTTTAACGAGTACAGGTCGAAGAGAAGAGGAAAAACTTTTTCATTTGAAATTAAAACTTACGAAAGATCGTATCGTAGTAATTAACGGAGTGTTGCGACACGAAGAGATGAAAACTGTTCGCGATATCGACGAAGGAGATAATTCCATCTGTGTACGATGCTTTAACAAATTTGAAAACCATTCAAAGCTTGCAGAAAGGATGGAAAAGATAAGAACTGAGATTCGAAACAACCGATTGAAAGTCAAACAGGTATAGTACGATATTTTTTCATTCGTGATTTTTCGCGATCCCCAAAAAGTACGACATTTGCATTTGTGAATACTATTGCATCAGTTTGTTTATTTCGCTTAATCTTTTTACAAAGATATATTTGATATAAAAAACAATTGTGTAAAATAAGTAAACATTGATCAGCTTCATGCATATGCAGTCTGATCTGATCATGTTGAGTTCTGAACCTAGGTTGTTCCAATTTGCTTTGTTTGTTTGTTTGTTTGTTTGGAGTTTAACGCCGCTTTCAACAGCTTTGGTCATATCACGGCGGTCAGTGCACCTACCCATGTTTTCCTGGCTTTCCCACACCAGTACTTGCACAACATTCTTTCGAAGCCACTGACTACTTTCTCACATAAATCAAAGGTGAGAGGCAATGGGAAAAATCGCCCGAAAGAATGTTCGCCTCAACCGGGTATCGAACCCGTGACCTACAGATCACAAGTCAGATACGCTACCAACTGAGCTACCCGGCCGGGTGTTCCAATTTGCATGGGCAGGCTCATATTAGAGATATATTGATACTTTCATTTTTTCTTGTTGTGTCATATTAAACTAAACATAGAAAAAAATATTTTTATTTTAAACTTTTTCACTAACTGGTCATAGATTTAACAAAATTAACTTTCACTGACAGAAAGTGATTTAAAATATCTAATATATAAACAAATATTCATGCCACAATATTTAAACTTATTGATGTGATCTTTGAACATTCTAGTTATTTTCATACATTTTATATCTCGTGAGATACTGGTAAAGGCAAATAGAATTAACTCAATAAATTCATAACCCCTGTGAAACTAATTAGCAATTTTTAATTTCAATTAACAAATATAGAAACTGTTAACTCAAATGTATGTCATTATTGATTTATAGTGAAGTTCACAACATCAATCATAACATTAAAAGTAGATTTCAGTTAGTGAAAGTTGATTTCGGTTGATTTCTGTGAAGCTAAGAAACCTTTTTTTTTTAGATTAATCAGGGTTGTCGAACAATTAGTGAGAAGAGGTTGTTGTCTTCCCCACAACATAGACAGCCATGCAAGAGGTTACCTGCAGTGAGTGTGAAGCACCCTTTACAGTTAGAAGCTTCAAAACAAATTGCTCTTCTCCAACACATAAACAAAGGTAAGATTTGAAAGAAGGCTTACCATTCTTGACTTAATACCACTCATTCACAATATTTGGAGTATTGACACATGTTAAGCATAATCTTTTTTATGCTTACATGTTTTTTTATAGGATACAGCAGGTGTTAAATAATGTGTAAAATAACAGTTGACAAACCTTTTAACAGTATGTATCTTTACCATAAATATTTATTGACAAACTATTTTGATTCAACAAACTAAAACTATATATTCTCAGCTAAATGAATACAATATAATTATGTCAGTGTAACAATAAGGCATTTGACCTTAAGGCCAATATGTTAAGGCTATACATGTATAATAAATATAATAATGAAACAAAACTTAAGCAGGAGAAGTGTCCCATTATACACATAATTATATACCAAGTTAAAATTGAAAGGCGATTGTTTTTTTAATAGAGAAAGCATCAGTTACTCCCCCTAAAGCCAAAACATGTATAAATTTTGGTAACACAAAACCTGGACAAGGAGAAGTGGAAGTATGATTGTTAAACACCTGGTTTATGTTTCAGTTTTTCTCTTAAAATTTTGAAAATGTTGTTAATTTATTGTTTTGGATTATTTTACTGTTTAAATGTTAAATTTCTCACATAAACCTATTTGATATTATCTTAAAGACAAAGACTGCAGCTTTGAAATGTTAAAATGTTCTATTTTCTTTATATAATCCTATTTTTTTTATTGTTAATAAACCCTTTCTCACATATTTTTTTTTGCAACAGCTATTAACTTAGGAAACATGTGCATGCAAACATTGAAAATCTCTATAAATACAGATATAAATATATGCTTAAAAAAGTTGAAAACATTGTGGAAAAAGGAGAAATTACTCTTTTTGAACAATTTCTTATTTGTTGCAATGTTTCAAAAAGTCATCTGCTGCAGAGGCATCAAAAAGTTTCTATAGGTGTGAAAGGGTTAATTACATTTTCACACCAAATCAAATGTAAAAAGTAATTCTTAGAAAAATTAAAACTGGCTTCGAGGAGCATGTAGTCCTCCTGAAATATTATCATTTGATACAAATATATTAACATGTGACTAGATATATCCAGGACAGTTATCATATTTTATTATTTCGTGATAATCAAAGCTGATTATATATTTGAGTTATTATAAAACTGATCATTTGCACAGATTGACAATGAGAAAGAAGTAGAGATAACAAATAACTCATTTTAGGAAGAAAATAAATAAAATAAGTATTAACCCTTTCATCAAATTTGCAGCAGAATACTATTTTTAAAAACATTGTGACAAAAACCAAAAAAAATTCATAAAAGATAGCTTATTTGTTAAATAAAGTTGAAAACAGTGTGACCAAAGGAAAAATTTCACCTTTGTCCACAATGTATTCAAAAGTCCTCTGTTGCTATTGCATCAAAAATGTGCCTTCATGTGGGAAAATGTTAACTGATGTGTTAAAATGAGAAACTTATGGTTTTTGATAAATTTGAATGTATGTCTATCATAATGAATTTCTAATTTAGGTTACTGTTCATTACCCAAGTGGAACAAAAACATCATTTATCTGGCCAGAGCATCAGAAAAGGATTGCCAAGACGTTGGTGACGGGCAAAAATTGTGAAAAAATCATACTAGATGTGCTAGCCCAGGAAAATCCCTTGAATGTTATCAAATGTGCATCAAATATCATTAAACGTGAATGCAAAACCCTATGTAAAAGAGATTCTTCTTCTATTCTTAGACAGACAGATTATGATAGCATTTTTTCATTTTCCTGGGTGCACCTCTTCAATGAGCTTGAACAAAAATGTCCTGGCCTAAGTATGATTCTGGAATCAATTATCAGTGATACTCCCATTCCTCGAGACACATTGTGTAAACCGTTCAAACAGATGATGGTTATGGCATCCATGGGACTACATAGCAGGTGCCAGGAAATGTCAGCAGCACATTACCTGATGGGCTTTGTGATGGCTAATGGTGGCTGTACACAGAAGGTATGTCAAATTATATGGGCCGTTCTGACAAAAGGGGTCTTATTGACAATCATTTTTACACATTATCTGAAAAATTCATTGCTCATTGCCTCCTGAGTAGTTTCACATAATCGTTTCTATTGCCTAATGATCAGAATTAAACATTGTGACCTATGATAATTTGTCCAAAAATCATGTAAACTCCTTTTTTTACTTTAACAATTTAATTCAGAGTTTTCTCTTAACTTTCCTTAGATTATTTCACTACTGTCATGCTGATTTTATAAACATACACAACTCAAAAACAAAGAACAGCATTCAATTCCGCTTATTTGAGTGTTAAATCATTAATGTTATAATGTTTATTATAATATTTTTTATTCCAATTTAATCCATAATTTCATTTAACCCTTTCCCTCATATGACAATTCTGCAGTAGGCTAATTTGAACATACTTTGTCAAAAAATAGAAAATATCTATAATTGAATGGATGACTAAAGATGGAAAAAACATTGTGGCAAAAGGAGAAATTGCTGGCATTGAGCAATTTCTTCTTTTGTAACTATGTTTTCAAAAAGCTGTCTGCCAAGCCATTTTACTGAAATATGAAAACTAGGCTTGAGTTATTGGAATAAGTGTATTAAATAACATTTTGGCTATTTAATTTAACCCTTTCCCTTATATGTCAATTCTGCAGAAGGCATATTTGAACATATTTTTTCAAAAAATAGAAAATATCTATAATTTAATGGATGACTGAAAATGAAAAACATTGTGGCAAAAGGAGAAATTGCTCGCATTGATCAATGTCTTCCTTTGTTACTATGTTTTTAAAAAGCTGTCCACTGCAGAGGCATCAGAAATCATCATTATGACGGAAAGGGTTAAATTAAAAAGCCAAAATGACAATAACTCAAGCCTAGTTTTCATATTTCAGTAAAATGGCTTGGCTTGATTTGTTTATGTGGGCAAGTTATAATTTAACTAATACATCAAAGTGTATGCTTTCAGTTTCCTCTAGGGTTGATTGACTGTAACGAAAACAAAACCCAAGATGTCATTCAACTATTGAAAAATTTGACAGAGAAGTATGTGCCAATGGTAAATGAAGAAATTGTTGAGCCGGTTTTCTTTGGAGGTAAGGTTCTTAGGAAAACAAGCCCAAATATATATGTTTAAACCCCACTTACCCTTGAACAAAATACAACACATCTGCAGCTGTCAGTTTTAAAAATATTAACCCAAACATATCAATTGACATTCACTATAAATATCTGTCAGAACAATAATGGAAAAAGTTGACAACATTTTGACAAAAGCATGAATGTTCATTATATTAACTTTTCCTTTTGCCACTTCTTTTTTAGTCACCTGTTACATAGGCATCACAAAGTGACTGTGTTGGAAAGGGTTTAGCACTGGTTTTCAATCTAAATTTATAGAGCACAAATAACACAGCTTAAATCTGCTGATCTTATACTCATCTTAACCCTTTCCCTCATAAGACAATTCTGCAGCAGACGACTTTGATCATTCTTTGACAAAACATAGAAAATCTCTATAATTTAATGGATAATCTATGACAAAAAGTGGAAAACATTGTGGCAAAAGGAGATATTGCACGTTTTGTGCAATTTCTTCTTTTGTCACAATGTTTTCAAAAAGCGGTCTGCTGCAGAGGCATCATAAAGCTTCTATATGAGGGAAAGGGTTAACCCTTTCCCTCATACGACAATTCTGCAGCAGAGGACTTTGAACAGTTTTTGTCAAAATATGGAAATCTCTATAATTGAATGGATAACTTGTGACTAAAAGGGGAAAACATTGTGGCAAAAGGAGAAATTGCATGTTTGTGCAATTTCTTCTTTTTCACAATGTTTTCAAAAAGCCATCAGCTTCAGAGGAATCAGAAAGCGTCTATATGAGGTAAAGGGTTAAGTTACCAAGCTGTTGAACAATACAGTTACACAGTCATCTTATTAACCCTTTCCATCATACAACAATTCTGCAGCAGACAACTTTGAACATATTTTGTCAAAAAATGGAAAATCTCCCTAATTGAATGGATGACAAAATTATGACAATTAGTGGAAAACAATGTGGCAAAAGGAGAAATTGCATCTTTTTCAAAATGAAACTTGATATAATATTGCTTTTTTTTATACAGGTGATAGATTGACAGATGAAAGAGTTCAGTGTGCACAAATGGCCATGAAAAATAATGAGAGTCCTCGTGAACGCTTGGAAGGGTTTATATCGAAAATGGAAGATTTCCACAGGCTGATGAATTTTCTCGAAGTATACTTCAATACAATCTCATTTACCCTTTCCCTCATATGAATGTGTTCTGATGCCTCTGCAACAAAAGGCTTTTTGGGAACATAGTGACAAAAGAATAAATTGCACAAATAGGGCAATTTCTCCTTTTACCACAATGTTTTCAACTTTAAGTCATAGGTCATCCATTCAATTAAAGAGATTTTCCATTTTTTGACAAAATATATTCAAAGTCGTCTACTGCAAAATTGTCTTATGAGAGAAAGGGTTAAAATTTGACCAAACAAACTTCTGGGAGTTTAAAAAGATCAGGTTTAAATGAGATTGACTTCAATATATATAAATAATTTACATTCACTTGTTCACTTTCCTCAAACATCAGAACTAATGAAATCTAAGCAAGAGATCAAATTCACAACTCTTGATTGGAAAACTTATTGTTATTAACTGAGCAATAATGTATCAAATCTTAAAATATATAGTGTGTGTGCATTAAAAAATCTCTTAAGTAAATGAAAACAAAAGTAGTGTGTCATTTCTAATCTGTATTAAAAATTGAAGTATACATATAAAAATATATATGAAATTTGATTGCTTATCTTTTTTTGTTGATTTTTCAGGCTATTACAAAATTGACATATGGTGTTGAAAATGCAGCCGATAAAGGGTCAGTTCCCTTCTACAGAAACATGCTAAATTACAGGAATGTAAAGGGAAATGTTAAAAATGAATATAGAGCATATAAAATGCTGTATTATGCAGTATTGGAAGCCATAATATTAAGTATGTTTTTGAATCATTTTGGTATTGACACAATTCCAGAAAAGTCAGAAAACTTCCCAAATGTGCCGTTCCCAGATGATTTCACAGAAATGACAAATATAGAGAAATTAGAATGGTTGAATGGAGTTTGCACATGTATTGTAAAAAAATGGTTTTTTGAAGACTCAACCGATATATGTTCATCCTTGCATGAAGTTATAGATGACATTGAAAATCCAGAGAACTATTGGATCTCAAATTTGGAAAATGGACGCTATAAATGTCATTTCTGTGAAAGAACATATGCATATGTGGCCAGTCTAAAAACGCATGAAATAAAAGCTCACAGCTATAATGACTGTCAGAGTAATTCTAAAGAAAATATCACAAGTAAGGACGAACTTCAGGACTATATGTTAATGGTTTTTAAATTGACAATTCTACACAAGAATTTAGATACAGCTGTAGATATGGGAGACGGTGAAAGGTGTGTTCGATCTGCCAAATATGAGTTGCCAATATACAATAAGACACATAAAATTAAATATGCAATTGGATCAATCCAGTTAAGTTCGTTGACTGAAGAAGTTCTTTCCAACTCACAAAGAGAGCGCCTTATAGCTAACCGCTTTGTGAATATACAGGGTGGCGTAAACAATAATATTGCATTGGATGAATATGTTGAGATGCTAAATAGGGATTCTAAACTGTCGTGTTCAGGATATAAAACGAAAGACAGTATCATTGAGCATTCACGCGAGTATCCTATATTATCTCAAGCAGTAAAGTATGTAGATGAAATCAGTGAATTTAGAAAAAGTAAAGGTTTTCACCACCTGCCTTCATACAAAGATGATGTGCACAAAGTAGCAAAAGATCTATTCAAATTAGAAGTATTCCAAAATCAAACTAGGAAAGTAAAATGCAAAAATGTTTGCCGTAATCCATATTCAAACACTATATCTGGACTAGCCACATTGATACACAGACATAGATCTTTAACTCCCTATCGCCGTTTGAAGGATCCTCATATCTAGCTTGAAATGCACATATAAGAGAAATAAGCTCCGCCCCTTGGCGGCCATGTTTTTTAACAGATCTAGATATTTGAACAACTTTGGTAGAGGGTTCCCAAAGGAGCATTTGTGCAAAATAATTTTCAAATCGGGCCAGTACTTTTGGACAAGAAGATTTTTGAAGTTTTAACAATGCACATATAAGGAAAATAATCTCCGCCCCCTGGCAGCCATGTTTTTCAACGGATCGGACATATTCAAACAATCTTGGTAGGGGGTACCCAAAGGAACATTTGTGCAAAATCATTTTTAAATAGAGCAAGTACTTTTGGACAAGAATGTTTGTTAAGTTTTGGTCACTTTGGTTGCTGCCCTTTGCTGATGCTGCAGCAACTAAAGATCTACTTGGAAATAAATTCTTTGAACAATTTTGAAAGAGGACCACCTAAGGACCATATCTGTGAAGTTATTTTGAAATCTGTCCATTGGTTTAGTAAGAGAAGTCATTTGTAGGAAATTGTTAACAGACGGACAGACGACGATGAGTGATCACAAAAGCTCACCTTGCACTTCGTGCATAGGTAAGCTAAAAACAGTGTTAAACACGAAATAGTGAATCAATCAATCAATCAATTTAACTTTCATCTAAAGTGATTTTCCATTGACATTGACAAGAGGTTTTCGAAGTCTTCTGCTTAAGATGTATGTATGAAAACATTGCGGCAAAAGTAGATAGTGTTCAGCATAGACAACTTTTATTTTTGCCACAATTTCTTCAATACTGAATAGCCATCTGGTGATATGAGTCACTATGTGAATTCAAGTGAAACAGTCAATCACATTCAAATCAGACCAAGATACTTCTTTCTAGATGTAGGTCAAATTTTACTAAGATTGAATTAAAATATAACTTTTGTACATGTATATTTTTAAAACTTGTCTTCTTAAGATTGATTCACTTTCAAAATGATTCATAAACACACTTAGTAAGGTTACATTCACATCTAACTATAATCTTAAGAAAATCGTGGATGATTATCATGAACATGTTGTGCTGATTACCATATATTTTAGTTTTTTTTGTGTTCATCACTTTTGCTTGTCTGTGATTGGCTGAAATATTTTGTTCATAACCTCATAAACAAAATTAATCTTGGATTCTTGGAAAAAGCGACCGAATACTAAGAAAGTGACGTCATAACGTTATTACTTTGGCGCCAAATTGGACACCTTTAAAAAATAGTACTAATGTTTGACGTGCTATATTATGGAAAATAATGTTGTTAAATACTATTATGTTTTATTACTCACTGTAATAGCCATATTAATGCTAAAATATAAGGAATGGAGAGCTTTTTTTCCATGTTCATGGGGGTATGAACAAAAAACCCTGATCACACAGTCTATGAAACCGCTTCGCGATTTCATAGTGAGTGATCAGGTTTTTTTGTTCATACCCCCATGAACACGAAAAAAACGCTCTCCATTCCTTAAATGAAAACACATTTCAAGCTTACATCCTTTTACCTTTGGAAGACATTTTGGAAACATCTGCAGCAGATAAGTTTCGAAAACATAGTGTAAAAAGGAAAATATTTCATTTTGAACAATTCCTTCTTTTTCAACAATATTTCAAACTTGATTAAAAAATTATAATATCATATTTTAGAGGTTTTGCATAACAACTAACAATGGTCTTTTGCTTATTTAATGGATATATTAACCCTTTCCCACATACAACAAATATGCAGCAGAAGACTTTGTTAACATCTATAAATATTCAATGGAAAACACCATGAGCAATTTCTTCTTTTGACACAATGTTCTCAAGAGTCATCTGCTGGAGATGTGTCAAATTGCATTACTTATAAGAGAAAAAGGGTTAATTTGACACATGACTGGTTACTTATGATAAAGATAAGCTTACACATATGTTCATTTTGTTGTAACCCTTTCCCTCATACAAATATTCTGTAGCAGACGATTTTGAACATATTTTGTCAAAAATAGAAAATCCACATAATTGAATAGATAACCTATGACTAAAAGTGTAAATCATTGTGGCAAAAGGAGAAATTACACGTTTTGTGCAATTTCTTTTCTTCTCACTATGTTTTCAAAAAGAGGTCTGCTGCAGAGGTGTCAGAAAGTGTCTATTTGAGGGAAAGGGTTAACATATACATGTATCAATTTATATTAGTCTAAAACACAGTCTATGTTTTATCATGCTGTAGCTAACAGAGTCTAAAACACGATCTATGTTTTTAAATGCTGTAGCTAACTGGTTGATCTTGGTTTACACAGCTTGCCGGAAGACTGGTCTATTTCATGCAAAGGTTTTACTGCTTTCGTAAAACAATTTGTTAAAGTCATATTAAATTGAAATTTCTATTTTTATACATTTTTTTCAAAACTTTTCTTCTGAAGATTTACTCAATTAAAAATGTGATCAATTTAGTTGCAAAGCTGTTTTTATACATTTTTTTCAAAACTTTTCTTCTGAAGATTTACTCAATTAAAAATGTGATCAATTTAGTTGCAAAGCTCTGGTCAAGGTAAACCAACCATTAAGGAATTTACAAAAAGTGTCACCTTAGATCAACCTACGCATGTCATCTAATCAAATCTGGATCTGCACTTTTAGTCAATAAAAGTTTTCATTTAATTTCTGAAAAATATTGATTATGTAACTAACATGAGCAGGGAGATCTTTATTAACTTTTGTTACAAAGACTTAAAGGTTGGTTTCCTTGTATTCCAACCCTTTGTAATTATTTATTTATTGGAATAATATTTCGACAAATATGGAATGATTAAATTCTCAAATGATGTTTTCCCTTGTAGATCAATTCTTTTTCCCTTTATGTAATGTGAAATAGTTTCAGCATTTTTCCAACCAAGAGAAATCAGCAAAAAGATTAGCCTATAAATAACTTGAATACTGATCAGGTTTTATACAATTCCTGTCTCATAGCATGAGGTTGTACATACACTGTGAAATTTGAAAATAGTGTGGTAAAAAGATAAATTACTCATCAGTATCAGAAGATGTATATGATTCTGTATCAGAGTTGGATTCAACTTCTTCACTGGGTTCTTCATTGCTGGCCTCGTTATCTAGAAAGATGTTTTCAAACGGCAACTTTTGGCAATTACCACAATTGCATGATAGTTCACAGACATCACAGCAACTATGAACATTACCTGTCAGAGCGAGCTGTGAAAGTTCAGATTTTGTAAGAAATAAAGACAATGCTTCTTGTCGACGACATTTCTTTGTAGTATAAACATGTTTAACATGTTCTGAGGCAGAACTTAGGTGACTTGACTTGAAAATCAATATAGCTACGGCCTTAAGACCATTTCTTCCAACTCTTCCAACCTGTTGAAATAAGTCAACAATACTCTTTGGAATACCATACAATATAACTGAGTCACAATTTACAATATCTAGCCCCATTCCAAGTGCACTGGTCGCAATAATTATAAATTTTTGTTTTGGGTCACGAAAAATGGATCCAACTTTTTTTTTGGTAGCTTCAGTTGTTTCTGAATGGTACATCTCAATACACACATCACAATCAGTGTACTCATTTGTTAAATAATTATAAACATCGGATACTTCTTTAATTGAAGAACAGTATGATATGACTCTTCCTATTTGCTTTTTATACAAAGCTTCCACTAAACTATAGAAAGACTCTTCCAAATTTTTCATTTTTTTAACAACAAATTTAATGTTGGTTTTATTAGGCGATACTCTAATAACAAGTGCATTGTCCTTCATTTGTAATACCTTCATCACATGTTTGTAATCTTTTTTTAGGCATGTAGCACTCAATGCAAGAAGAGATGCATTTGGACATAATGTTCTAAGCTCCCCAATGTGGGAAAACCACTTTCTGAAGGCTGCTTTTCCCCTTTCGTCTTCACCCCTGAAAGATAAATTTTGAAATGAATCATTTTGTTAAAATTTTGGTAAACAGCAAATTACTCACAATGATGAGAAAAAGGGTGAACTTAATGGTGCGATTTGAAGCCATAACACACTAGCTATTTTCCTTAACCCTTTCCCTCATACGACAATTTTTCAGCAGACGACTGTGAACATATATTGTCAAAAGATAGCTAATCTTTATAATTGAAGGGCTAACCTATGACTAAAAGATAAAAACATTGTTGCAAAAGGAGAAATTTCACATTTTGTGCAATTTCTTCTTTTGTCACTATATTTTGAAAAAAGCTGTCTGCTGCAGAAGCGTCAGAAAGCTTGTATATGAGGGAAAGTGTTATAGGTACCCTTGCATACACCTGTCCTTTTTAAAGGTACATGCAATATTTAAATGCTAACATACAGTTGAAAATATTATATTGAATAGAAAACATTCTAAAAATGAGTTGTTTTTAATCTTTTCCTTTTGAAACACTGTCTCCTGAATAGTTTTCTTAATTCCCAATCTTTTGTCAAAACTTCTACTATTTAACTCATCCCTCTAAAAATCTTGCACTTCAAACACCAATCTTCCACTTTGAGATCATGCAACTCCCCTTGAGGATAATAAAAGGTTAGAGAGTAAGTACACAAAATACCTTCCAAATAACTGACTGAGTTTTCACATAGGCAATTAGCCCATCTATGTAAGACATAGAATACTTATTTTATTGACATAAGTCAAACTTTAGAAAGATAGTTGACAAGCTGGGGTTCAAACTCAAAACTCCTGTATTAACAAAGGTTATCCCTTCATTTTTAAATATGTTTTGCCAGTCTACTTTGATGTTTGCAAAGTCATATACTGCAGATACATGTAGGTTGTATACATTTGGGAAAGGTTTAATACAGCTCGTACTCACCATTCAGTTACAGTGTGGAATTCATCAATCACCAGAAGGGATACATTGTACTGTTGGATAATCAATCTCCAATTCTTGTCCCCAACTAAAGTTTCAGGGGAAGCAAACATGATATCAAAATCACCATTTTTTAATTGTTCATCAGTATCAACACTTTGACCTGAAATAAATGGAAAGTATTCAAGTAATTAGTAAAGCAGCATTTGGATGAGTTTTTATTTTATTAAACAGGATAAATATCAACATGAGAGACTTACTACATTCCACCTTGCTACAATCAACTGCAATTAAATAATAAGAGAGCAATTGCATATATATATAACTCATGTGAATAAAAACAGGTTTATTTATATAAACTGATTGCGTAAATCGCTAATCTATCAATCTCCTCGGGCTTTATTTTACATGCAACAAACAGTTTGAGGGCTTGATGAAAGACGGTTGTAACTGCAAATTGTTCGAGATGTAGTTACAACCATTTGCATACATACAACCATTGAGTTGAAGGTACCGTAAAGATATTGTGTATACACACGCACACAGCCACTATTGAATTTTTAAACCAACACTTCTCTATGTAGGATGTAAAAGCTTAACAGGTAAAAAGTTATTTCCTGTTGGGAATTTCTTTTATATTTGTGGTTATAGGTGATCGGGAAAAAGGGGGAAAAATGTCGCAAAGGCCATTTTCTTCTGAGCCATTGACTCAACTCAAATGTTGAATGACAGTGTATAGGTGTCTGAAAGCATGTGTATGTTTAAAAGGGTTGGGTCTGTTCCCTTTGAAATAATCTACTCAAAATGTTGAAAAACTGTAGAAATAAAGGTATTATTACTGAAATCAAGTAGAAAACATTGTGGAAAAGGAGAAATTGATCCTTTTAAAAGCTGTCTGTTACAGATGAGACAAAATGTATCTATAGGTGGGTAAATGTTAACAGTTTGACCATATTTTATTATCAAAATAACATTAAGTGTTCACAAACATACATATTTGTACATAGTTTAACATTTATATAGAGGCAAAAGGGTCTGGCCACAAGTTCTCACCTTAGGAAAGGCCATTTCATGTTAACAGTCTGTGTCAGAATGTTTATTTGCACCTGGGGCTATACGTCTTTGTTTGTTCAATGTATTTCTTCTATGCATAGATTGTTAATCTTTAACTTGAAATCATTTTACCCTCATCTTGATTGTTTTAAAAAATCATTTGCTTATTCGTTTTTTGCAATGAGGACACACATGTGACAGCCAAAATAACATGGAATGAATTTCTTATAACCAATATTGTTCAATATTCTTCACAGGTAAAATAAATGAAGAGATGATAAAAAATAAAATTAATGTCACAAAAATAGTTCAATTTGTTTGCACTTTACCTTTGTAAATCGCCTTTAAATCTGTTGATAATCTGATCCGATGAACTTGATCTTCCATCAATGACACCAATGGGCAACAAACGATTATTTTCCCATATGACTGATGCTCAAGGGTTTTCGCAGAAATAATGGTCTGGTATGGTAAAGATTTTCCATATCCTGTTGGCAAAACTGCAATGCAATCTTTCCCGAACCAAATACTTTCAAAAATCTTCTTTTGTGCGGGTTTAAACTGCTGTACTTTGAATTGTTGTAAAACATTCTCGATCGTTTCTATAGACGCAGCCATTTTGAAGCAGAAACCGAGCGTTTGTTGTATCGTGCGATTTCATTGGACAAAAAAACGAGCACCGGCTTATGATTATTTAAATGAGTTGGGTCAATTTGAGACGACCTAATATGACCTGTAGTCAGATCCAATATACGTACGTACGCGGTAGAAGTTTTTTGGTCTGATTTTAATGAGATTGGTCTTTAACCTAAAGTTCATTTTGAAAATGGATAACAATTTGGTTATTGCATTTGTTCATTTCTTAGGAGTTTACTTTGGTAAAGTATTTTTGAAATTATATCCACATTCAATTGAAATATAAATAAACTTCAATTATATATATGTAGTATTCAATTAGATACAACTAAACTGCAATTGAATATATACGGTATTCAATTGAATAAAAATAAACTACAATAAAATATATACGGTATTCAATTGAATTAAAAATGATCTACAATTATATACGGTCTTCAAATGAATTAAAAATAAACTACAATTAGATATATGCGATATTAAATTGAATACAAATTAACTACAATTATATATATGCGGTATTCAATTGAATACAAATAAACTTCAATTATATATATGCGGTATTCAATTGAATTAAAAGTAAATTACAATTATATATATACGGTTTCACTCCGTTGATTTTTTTCCTGTAAAGAGTGTGATTTGTTGTGGTTGAGATTTAACAGAGACATACCTATTTACGTTTCCGGATCTGCCATGAATGAAAATAGCTAATTGATGGTCTAAACGAATAAAGAGATCTTGAATTTCGTTCTGAAAATACAAGACAATTTTGTACAAAATGTGTAATCTCTAAAAATAAAGTCGTAATTAACATCATTATAAATATTCTGTTATTATCATTATTATTATTAATATTGTTCTTTTTTTTTTTTGTATTAAGTTTAATTATGTTTAGTTTAATTACTTTCTTAATTATTATTATTATTATTATTATTAACGAGCACAGCGAGGCCGATTGCGGAGCAATCGGCCTCGCTTTAGCGTGTTATTAGATAACATATTTAGTCAAGATCAAGAAATATATCAGAATTCAATGGTAAATTAAAATCAGTATGGCCTTTTTTCCGGATGTCATTTCATGGGCGACTTTCAGGTTCGCAGCCCACCCTCTGATTGGATATAATTCGAAAATTGAAATATTTTTGTTGATGCATTCGTAAAAGTGTTATGGTTATTCATCATCTCATATTTTTAAGACATTTCTTATAAATGATTGGCGTAGATAAATTAAACAAGAACATTTATTGTTTATCTAAGTAGTCCGCAGCGACGAAGGCTTTGTTGTCAAGGAACTGTCTTCAGTGCAACTCGAAATGTTGTGAATGTCATTGTATAACAATATAAAGCCACACAAGCTTGAAATTATAGTCCAGTGTCTGAATAAAACTTAATTCCACTTGAAATACAAAATGTTGACAACAGAATCAAGTGCAATCAGGTTTATTTTATGAAACAAGTGACCGGTAAAATAAGAATGTTCCTTTGGTGCTATGAGAGAACTTCAGTACAGGTGCGCGATAATCTATCGCGGAAAAGTCATCATTAACTCCTAGATTATTTAGTTTGTTCCTTGGTTTGTCTAATATGTATCTCAAATAATAAATTATTTACACATTTAGGGATAACAACAATTTAAAACACGCAAGATTATGCCCAGAATACATAATCAAGCACAGTCACTGGCTGGTTTCCTGCATTTTCGATACATTGAAAGCGAATCGGTTACTAGATTTCGCCCGCCGGATCTACACGTTTATCAAGTAAGTGTCAAATATAGCGTTTTGCTTTAATATCGAGTGCATTTTTGCAAACAAACATCACATTTGTTCATTTACAAACATTATAAGAGAATTCTAGATATTTTGTATTCAGTCGCGGATGTTCCCAGTGACGGAAATTGCATTTTTCATTGCCTGAGTTTAGCACTGCATAAACATTTGATGGCAACAGCGATTTTACGAAAAGTCATGATGCATGCGAAAAGTGGCTTGCGCAAACCTGTCACGGCCCACATTTCACAAACTATTTGTATGCAAATGGCATGATGATTAAAGGAAGCAGGTGGGCGGCTGCTAAATGATTTCAATGGCCTTTATGAAACAAGTGACAGGAACAATTGAGAATGTTCTTTTCGTTCTAGGAGATAAGTTTGTCACAGGTCTTTTATATTACTTTCATATGTCTACTTGTCACAAAACCATATTGGGCGAAACGTTAGATTTTGATAACATTTTACAAGGTTCTGGTTAGAGTGACTATTTGTTTGAAACCAAACCAAACCAAACCAAATTGTGCAGATTAGGAGTGTTTTGCTGGGCCATAAGGCAAGTTTGGGCTGCAACCTCACAATCGCAATTATACATATAGTATAGTACTATAGTATATAGTAAGCACCTTGCAACATTCTTATTATGTCAGACATGTTCATTGCTTTTTGTTGCCTAAAATGAAACTGGGATTGTGTTCCAAATGTGTATTGCATTCATAGTCATCTGATAAGTAAATTTAATTAAAACCTCTGATGATATTCTCTGTTCATATAGGGTATTATGTCACAGGGGTGGCCAAATATCAAAATAGTTCACTTGTCCATGGACAAGTAATCAGAAAAAATCTCTTGTCCGTATGAATTGACTACTTGTCCATATTTTATATGCATGTTCTATATTTATATGGTTTTAGTTTGAAAATAAAAGTATTAAATTTCAGTTGTTTATTGAATGTTGACATATAATTGCAGGGTTCGACACTATTTAAACTTAAATTTCCATAGATCCTTAAGGACTCCCTGGTGCTTGGTGTAGGGTTCATATTCCTCCAACCTTTAAGGGAGCCCTCAAAATAACTGTATTTATATCTATTTAAATGAAAACAAAAAAAACAACAACATTTTTGTGACTTTTTTATTATATATTCATTTAACCAGGTTACATTAAAATTAGCATCATTTTCAGAGATCTGCCAATATTTTGAAAACATTGGGCCCATCGCCCACTGATTCTGAAAAAAGTGGGCCATTTTCAAGAACCTTAGGCCATTGTTTAATATTATTTAGCTGACTGAATATGGACACCAACAATGTGGCTCTGCTCCAGCTCAGGATAACATCAAACACATTCACATGTTAAAGCAATTGGAACAGAATATTGTTTAAGTCACCATTTAATTCTGTTTTTTAACCAACATTGATCATTTCATTAACTTTTAGTTCAAGGCTTAATATATCAGTTATCTTTCTCTTAACTTGAAAACATATATGATGCTTTCAATGTCTGCATCATTCAACTGTCTATGATGCATAGTGACATTTTAAGAATCCAGTGTACATTACGAAAGTGAAAGTCAATTTCCGGAAACCCTCCCAGCTAAACCAAAACGAAGTCAATTTTTAACTAGTTCAAATCATTTAGACAAGTACTTGCTAGTTTAATCATCTGTTATTCATATTATAACCGATGTCTAAACATATGCAGCTTACCTCTTTACCACTTGAATACATCGAAAATCAATTTCACATCAGCGAAACATTTGAAGTCCGCCATTGTTTGTTCCTTTCAACACGTGGTTAAATAAATTTTGGGTAAAACAAAATTAAACGAAATATCACTTGACTCACTTTACATTTTGTATAATAAGATATATAAATATTTCGTTAAATATTTGATTCGGATAAATATCATATTCGGTATACAAGCTACACCTGTATACGGGTCTTAAACAGTTGCTATTTGTGTTTTATCGCTTGTAGGTTACGAAAAAGCGAGGGGGAAAATGAAACCGGAAATGCAAAATTCTGGGTCATTCTTATTATTGTTTATCGCATGTAAACATCCGCTTTTAAAAGCGTCAATATTGACGAGTAAGTTTAGGCTTTAATATTCATTTTCATTTATTAACCAGAAAATTTTACTTGTCCACGGACAAGTGGATTGAAAAAATACACTTGTCCAGATGTATAAATGTACAGCTCGGGCAACGCGGACAAAGGATTTTGCCACTAGATAGCGAAAACAACTTGTTTTCGCGAAAACAACTTATCGGTCACGAAAACAACTTTTTATATGACTTTAAAACCCATGTAACAATATTTTTTTATTAAATATCACTTAAACAACACATGATAAATGGATTTATAACAAATTAAATCCATATTTTAACATAATTTTGTATTTAATATCGAAAAATATGTATTTCGGGATCGGCATAGGCTAAAACCCATATAAATGCGTAGATGATGCTGGTGAAACGGAAATATGTCATCTCATTGTTGACGAGAAAAATAGAACGAATAGTTTAATATGCATTCGAAAATAAGTATTTACTAAATTATTCTGCAATAACTTCAGGAAAACATTAAGAAAAAAATTAATGTAAAAAGAAAAATGTTTTCGTATGAGTGACAAGTCATTTTGATTAGAGAAGTTGTTTTCGTAGGACAAGTCGTTTTCGTTAGAGGAGTCATTTTCGTGGGAAAAGTCGTTTTCGTTAGAGAAGATGATTTCTTATACCAAGTCATTTTCGTTAGAAAGTTGTTTTCGTAGGACAAGTTGTTTTCGTGGGAAAAGTCATTTTCGTTAGAGAAGTTGTTTTCGTAGACCAAGTCATTTCCATTTCGCGATAATAAGTACAAAAACACTATTACAAACTGTTAAAATGTATTGTAATATGTTCGTGAGTGTGCTATTAAATTAAAAATGATAAACAAATATGGTTATATGGCCGTTATACAACTATAAAAAGTTGTTTTCGTGAGTCGATTCTATTTATTTATATGCGTTAGCCTATGCCACTCTGTAAATTTTCTATTACACGATAATAAATACAAAAACACTATTACAAACTGTTAAAATGAATTGTTATATGTTCGTGCATGTAATATTAAGTTAATAATTATGAAAACATATGGTTTTAATGGTTTTATAGTCATGTATAAAGTTGTTTTCGTGACAGCCAAGTTGTTTTTGTGAGCCGATTCTATTTATTAATATGCGTTTTAGCCTAGGCCACTATGTATTTTTTTCTATTTCGCGATAATAAGTACAAAAACACTTTTACAAACTGTTAAAATGTATTGTAATATGTTCTTGAATGTGCTATTACTTTAATAAATATGAACAATTATGGTTATATGGACTAAGTCACTTTATAGTCATATATAAAGTTGTTTTCGTGACATCCAAGTTGTTTTCGCGAAAACAAGTTGTTTTCGCTATCTAGCTATACCGGTTCATATATGATGTAATTTTGCATCACATTGATTGTGTAATTGTTATTTAATTATGTATAAAGATTAGATTTCTGTATATTTTGTTCATACCAATTTATAATTATATTTATTTAACCAATGGATCAGCTGATTAATTATTAGTGATTAATTGTTGGGTCCGTCGATGGAAATGCATTGGCTGATCTGTGTCAGAGACAATTCACTATCCAATCCAAGTTGCACAGGTTTGAACCAATGACAAGTCAATCCAACAAGAAGTGAATTTTATGGGGGGTTTTAATTCAGCTTTTTACGATAATAAAAAGACATCCTGTCATTAGGTCTTGTTAGTTTTTCGCCCTGACATTGTTTGGTTACACTTCTACTCAAACGTCACAGCTGGCTGATTTATCTGCTTTCTCCATACATTGAAAATGAAATGGTGACTAGAACTGGCCTGCCTGATCTACAATCTTACTGATTAAGTGTCATTTTTCGCGTTTCTTTGAATTATGTTTGTTCACTTACATTACACTAATTAGTTCCAAACATGCCTCACCATATCCAAATTCAATGGCTTTTTTTAAAACTCCACAATGTATTGACTTTAAATCCAGTCAAGGATGTTCCCATTCAGCTTTGTGATGGAAATTTCTTCTGCCTGAGTTTAGCCCTGCATACAAAATTGACTGCAACAGACAAAGAACTATGTAAGGAAGAGTAAGCAGGTCTTAATTGCTTCCACAATATCTCAGTTAGCACTCATTTAATCCTATGTTGTGGGTACATTAACTACTCAAAGACTGGTCTCACTCTGATGATTCTTTTGAGTAATTTAGCTGTAACATTAGCATTAGGATGTGAAATAAGGCTTTAATAACATGCGAAATATGCCATTTCTTGAGCTCCGAACATTGAATGAATGAATGTATATTGTTTTATGGCGCATCGACAGCTAAGGTCATTTAGCGCGCAATTAAATTTTTAATTATTCATGATCCCTGGGTAAACAAACCAGTACTAGGCTAGAAAATGTGCCTTGCCCAAGGGCACCCCACCATGACCGTAGTGCCGCGACTGGGGATCAAACCCGGGACATCCGGTTTCGAAATCCCCTCTGAACATTGAAGTTAACGAATTGTGTTTTCCAAACATGGATAATGACTGCAGCAACCAAAATATTTTATTTCAGTTATAAATCGAAGTAATCCACATGTTTAAAAATATACAAGGCAGTGAATATTTGCTTCTGTATTGAAAATGGGTTCAATTGTCTTGTTAATTAATGTCTGAATTATACTTTACATGTAAATCTCTTTACCGTGCTTGTTTGTAGGGTGTTTTAACCTGCTATCAACAATTTTTAAGGGAAAGTCATTAGTACCATTTTGAAGTCTTTGCAGTAACATTTAAATACAGTTTCTATAGTTACATATGATGACATTAGTTTAGATTAATAGTAGCCTGTGCATCTGTATGATTAGATACAACACAACATTAAAATATCAGACAGTGTCAGATTAGATTAAATTTACAGTCTCTACATCTGAGAAATTTGAATAAATATATATACGTTTTCTGACAACTCTGCAGCTGACCACTTTTGAAAACATTATGAAAAAAGCAGAAATTATTCTAACTGAGCAATTTCTACGTTTGCCAAAGTGTTTTAAATTTTGTCTAGGAATTAAAGTTTAAACCTTCTGCTGCATATGTGTTGTACATGGGAGAGGTATAAGAGCTAATTTACAGTTATTTTCAAACATTTTGTTTTTAAAAATCAAATTAAATTGTTTAAATTAAGCATTTGATTGTGTCACCTGCGTAGTATGGGAGGCACTTAGAGATTACGTTTTTTTTGTCCGCTGTCTGTCGACCGTCTGTCCGTCACGTTTTTCATTACGTTTTCAAATAACTTTTATTCTACTCAAAGGATTACATTGAAACTTCTGACAAATGTTTATATCAATGTATGTGATTGGTTCACAAAAGGGGAATAATCCAAATATTTGTTTATATCAGAGTTATTGCCCCTTTTCTGCCAAAAATTTAAATTTTCTGACAAGGCCCTGGCAGGTGCTCCGGGAAGCACTCCATTCTAGTTTTATTTAGCTCACCTGAGCACAAAGTGCTCCAGGTGATCTCTTGTGATCACATTTTGTCCATCTGTCGGGCATCAACACCAATTGCCTTGTGAACACTCTACAGGCAACATTTGGCATCCAATTTTATTGAATGTTTATCAGAACATTTATCTCTATCAAATCTTTCCCCAGTTCAAAACTGGATCATGTGAGGTCAAAAACTAGGTCACAAGGTGAAATTGAAGGGAAATCTTGTGAACACTCTGGAGGCTGCATTTTTAATTTGAACAATCAGCATATATTGAAACTTTATTAGAATAATTGCCTTGATGATATCTAGTCTATGTTCGAATATATACCAGTAGGTCATGTCCGGTCAAGAACTAGGTTTCTATGCCAAATTAATATTTTTCTTGCTGATATCTAGGCCAAGTTTGAAAATGGGTCATGTCGGGTCTAAAACTAGGTCACTTCACCAAATTAATAGAAAACTGTGAATATTGTGGAAACCACATTTTTTATAGATTTCTTCATGATATCTAATATAAGTTTTAGTGAAGGTCATGTTCTGTCAAAAACAAGGTCAATAGGCTAAATTTGAGAAAAATATTTTTAACACTAGAGACTGCATTATTTGCATCAGCAGCTTGACACTTTGTTAGACAGTTTGTCTTGTCAATAGCTAGACCAATTTCTAAAAATAGGTCATGTCGGTTTAAAATCTAGGTCACTAGAGTTCGCCTACATATGGCAAGGCTGGGCATCATAACTTAAGATATTGATTGCTAACAAACTAAAAAAAAAATCAAAATTATACTTAGGTGTTCACAAAATGAAAATGAAATAAACTGCAAGGCAGATGATTACATAATATAAGATTAGTAATTTGGTCTGTGGTATGGTGTCTATATTGTGGAACCAGGCATCCCTGGGTTTGATCCGCAGATGGTTGTTGGTACTGGTTCATTTATCGAGGCATCATGAATAAGCAAACAGTTTCTATGATACAACTGAAATAATGTTTAAGTTAAATGCATACAATAATGTTTTTTTTTTTTTAGGGATTTTACATAGTTTTCAACAATATTTCAGTTATATCACGGAAACTGCGAACTATGGGGCCTCGACGAATTCCTGTTGGAGTTAAGTGTATATAAATGGATTTAAAATTACATCAGGATTAAAATTGCTGTAGAGGTAGGTTAATAAATATACCTTGTCAACCCCATACAATGTATTACATTTTGCAGATGGGAGAATATAACAAAGGTAAAAATAGACTGAAAAATTGTTGGAGAATTCATCCATAATAGGTGTATTAGGTTATGCTGGGACAGAGTTTTTTGTAATCTATGATTTATTAGACAAAAAATAGAGTTGTTAGTAAAACGCTATGAGGGAAATAGATATGATGATGTCATCACTTTGGAATGTGATTTTCCCATGGCTTAAACTTGTAAACAATAGTGATTTGACCATTGTAGAGATGCTTCCACTAAGACAAATCTGACTTGTTGTTCAAAACAGACGTGTCCCAGTAGACCCATCCCAACAATCAATTAACAAGTGCAATATATAATTATATTAAAATTATTTGTGTAAAAATTAAACATTCCATTTCATCTTATAATAACTAAAATAATAGTTTAACATTGAGAGTTTGGAGTATCTGACAATTTAGAGGAGATATCCATCCGACCACATCCGGGATCTGAAGGATGATCAGTGAAGAAAAGACTTGCCAACACCATGAACTTTCACGACACGGGATATGATCAGAGTTGGAACTTTTTTATATAGTCCCCTCTAGTCATGTCTCAATTTGTGCTGGTTTTAAAACTTCAATGTACAACGTTGGAACTATATTCTAGATACTGCAGATTACATTGTATCTGTCAGTCTAGCAGGTAAGTCTCTAGAGCAATAAAGGTGGATGTTTGGACCGCTTTAGATGGAAACAATAAGTTGTTTAGATTCAGAGCAACCCCTTTCTGTTTTAGTGACCCAGAGAGCTTATTTTGTGATTTACTACAAATATCTTTCAGGATTGTGCATGGATTATACAAAAGGCCCTGGTCATAAAGATTAAAGAGCTCTTTGATAAAATGTAACTGTTCTGATTTGTAAGAATAATTGAAAGATTTTTTATATGTTTCTTCTGTTTAATAGTATTATGTAATATCTTGTTCTGTTCTGTTTTGTGCTCGTTTTGAGGCTATGCCTTTTCCATATTATTATTATTATTATTATAATTATTATTACGATACATTGAGCTTTAAATGCAATATAAAACAATATAATGTATTCAATTTTTGTACATATTAAATTGGGTAGATGCTACACTATTTTGTGTGATATAATGAACACACTTGATTTCATTTATATGTCTATTATGTTTTTGTCAGAACAGAACAGAACATATTAATATTATACGTAAACTTCACAGTTGTTTGTGTTACAATAAACATATTTTATAAGCATATATCTACATTACAAAATGTTATACTATGGAGTGAGCGATATCCTTAAGAATATAAACGTATATACATATCACGGTTATATGCAAAGAGACGGGCTTTAGACTGGTGAAACACTGTTCAATATTAATTGATTAATTCCCTGTTTGAAACAGTGAGTTTATATGAATAGAACACACTTTCATTTATAAATAAGCCGCTGAAAAGCAATCGTCGGACACCCACGGTTGTTGACTCCGCCAAGCTTCATACCGTGGGTGTCGAACGATACTGAAAAGCATTTACTGATTTTTTTTTTTTGTTAATTTTATTGAAGGGGCGAACTGTTTTAATATAACAGAAAATCAGTTTGAAAGAGACGGATCCTGGGATAACTTAATCCTAACCAGTGGAGAACAAATGATAACAACCGCTAGAAGCCCGATAGAATGCGTCGTCATCTGTGCGGCCGTGGAGGGATGCAAGTCATTCTTTTACGTAGAAAGCCAACAAGAATGTAAACTGTATGATTGTATTCTATGGTCAACAACTGGAGCTGTTTCTTCTCTAGGAGCTAACTATTACCATCGTAAGTTATATGCAACATCATTTAGTGGCCCGGTGGTCTAGTTGACTGGGGTCCGGGTTCTGAATTTATCTGAGGTGCATTTAAGTGTCTCCCACTCAACTAGAGGTCAAGTACTGGTCCTTTACAGGAACAAATGCATCGCGTATATCGCGTATATGCACTGATAGCATTAACGAACCAAGAGTTATTTTTAGTAAAGAGCTAGGGTATCGCACTTGGACTCCCTTGTATCTAACTCTTGTCTCTTGAATGTATTTGCACCTGTCAGATGCTTGTACATGATAAATTAATTGTACAGTAGAAATGAGCCTATAGAAGCTAAAACACTTAACCTCAATCAGAGCATTGGTATTTATAAAATAATCCAAAAAAATAGGAGGTAATGCACGAAAGATATCACTCCGTGATGATGATTCCCGTCATTTTGCACACGATCGGGCCGGATTCTCATCAAACATCTGTCCAAGCAACTGGCTGCTTCCACATAGACTGTAAGTCCCTGGCTGAAAGAGGCGCATGGCACTGTCATTTCAATTTGTATGCCGAATGAACAAACTTGAAATAGCTATGTATACAGTCTACACGTTACATTAATTACAACTCACGTATTTTATAAAAAACATATGCTACCCAGAAGTCGTACTCAGTCAGCTTATTAATTTACGTCGTTCGGGTGGTCGCGGGTTCGATTCCCGGCCGGGTCATACCAAAGACTTCACAAATGGTAGTAATGGCTGTCCTACTTGGCGCTCAGGGTTGCGGGGTTAGAATAACGACTGACTGGCTGGTGTCAGGACACATGGACAAGTAGAACTGGTGACTTGATTACACAGGAAACGCCGTGATAAATTGAACAATTGCTGACAGCGGGGTAAAACACAAAATAATCAATCAATCAATTACGTCGTCGGCAACATGAAAGTAAATCTGAAATGGACTGAACATAGCTGAAATTGTTCTCAATGTGTAAACATTGTAAAACCCACCCAAATCATAATTCAGTATATTTAATGCTAAAATGCGACTGATTTCAGGGGTGTATACAAATACTGAATATAGGACCGTCACCTTATCTGACAACACAGTGTTTACATACAGGTGAGATCAAGCTCCATAAAGAAATAAGAACATATACCAAATGCTCAACGTTTACATATATCAACTTTGCCTACACTAACTTGTACATTGCTTTAGCTGAATCAATATGTTTGAACCAAGCTCCATTTTAAATCCTTTATACGAATATTGTAAACAAAACATATAATTTAAGGTGGACTTGGAAAAGACATCACTCGGTCCAAAGCGCTCGAAAGCTATGTATACATTTCGCTGTATCGTCATGTACATTCTTTGGTTGGTGCATATCATATATTATAGTAACATGTTGATTTGTCAAACGACGGACAGACAGTTGCTGAGCTGAGGTTCGAATTAATTTATTCAATGACGTCACATTACAATATTTGGTACGGTATTTCTCATAGTTAAATTCAGAGTTACAATTCATCGTTTTATATTTGCGATATACATTTTGCATGTTTTTGCGCCGGAAAATGTTAAGGTATAAACTAACTTCAAATATTCTTATCGCGCTGCGATAATAATGTTCATGGAAATCACTTTTGGAAAAAGAGAAATTTATCGTGAAGAACAATTTCTAATTGTTTTAGATCGTGAATAGAGAAGCAAATTCATAAACCCTATGAAACAGCTACTCTCTACAACATCTGCATTCCACTGCACCCGACACATAGTATTCACAATAAGTTGCATTGTAGTGCGGGTTTCTTACCTTTAAGTAGGAATACGCCATGACCGAGTGGTTAGTGTCGGGGATTTAAAAACGAGCGTCCCGTGTTCCATCCCCAGTCACAGCAGGGCGGTCATGGTGGAATGCCCTGAGCAAGGCACATGTCCGAGCCTATTACTGGTGTGTTTCCCCGGGGATCATGATTAAGTGAACTGCCTCCATGATATTACTGAAATAATATTGAAACCGGCGCATAACCTATTAAAACAAACCAAGTCGTGTATTGCTAGCATAGACAGTTCGTCTAACATAAAAAATACTTTTGACGAATTTCTTTATTTCTTTCATTACGAAAAGCAGTTTTAAGTATGACTTAAATTGCAAACCGTTTGCGTATTCGAGAAGGAGCTAAGGATTTATTAGTACAGCATTCGTGGTGAAGTGGATATGAATTGTCGCTTAGGAACGGAATACCAGGGCTTGATTCCCGTGCAGATCATACTAAAGATGTGTAAGACTAGGTACTTTATGAGAAACTGGAGATATTGAAGATGAGTTCCATTTATTTGCAAATGTAATTTCTATTCTGAATGCATACAGCAGACAGATCAAATATCTAGGAAAAAATAACGAAACCTTTACAAATGAAACATTTAATACCGAATAGAGATGAAAATATTTTGATAGGGGAGAAATTCCACATTATGAGAATTTTCTACTTTTAGCTCAATGTGTTAAATGTCGTCCGCTGCAGATGCGCCAAAATACGTGTGAAACTTACACCTGATATGTAGTGTTAAAGTCAAATACTTCTAATAATGTGTCTACTCCGTTACGAAAAGAACCCCTTCCTATATCAATGTATGCGATTTGCAAAAAAAACAAAAAAACATTGTTGTCTTGTCAAGATTTCACGACATTTCGAGACAGGGTCGATACTGGCTACAGTTAACCCTTTCCCACCTGCAGACGTATTATAACGCATCTGCAGCAGACGACTTTTGAAAACATTGTAACAAAAGAAGAAATAGCTCTTCTTTTTCCAGTAACATACCTTAATTTCTAGAGATTTTCGATATCTTTAGGAGATGTTTTCAAAGTAGTTTGCTGCAGAATTGTTGTATGTGGGAAAGGGTTAACGTAAACCGCTTCCTTACGTGATTTTCAGATTACACAGCGTCGGGTTTTTGGATAGACGGGACGAATGCCGGAGCCACAGATTTCAATAACATGACACAATGGGTGACCTCAACCGGTGTGGGTTTGCCCACGACCACCGCCTTCTGGTACTCCGGCCATCCGAACTCGGCACACAAACACCACTGTGTGCAAATGTATGGCACTAAATTCTTTTGGACGGATAGGCCTAGCTCCGAACTCATGCCTTACATTTGTGAACAGCTCTAAATGTACAATGAGTAGACTCGCGTTAACTAGAACATGTGACAATCTTAATATATCGTTTGTACCAATGTGGCGGCCATTATGAATTTTAGACAGACTTGACTCGCAGTAACTAGAAAATGTGTACATTTAAATACATGTACATGTATATCACTTAACTAGGTAATTTGAATAGTGTGTAACCTGTATAAAGACCACACAAGGAGGAGCAATGCGGTTTGGTATTTGTCCACATGTGGTCTTTATTTGCAGAATCATTCACGATGAACAAGAGTAACTGGGAAACTAAAAGTGTGGTTGCTTTAGACAGGGAATAGCTTTTTCCAAATGGTCTTTAGCACAGGTTTGACTGTATATCGTTTAACTCGAACCATTTTCTTGATCTTCGTAGCATCAGGTTTGGTTGCTTATACGATCGTGTTATTATGTTATTACTGGCTCGCTTTCAGATTTGTTGTATGTCTGAAAGAGTTAAAACCTTATCTTATACAGAATTATCCAGAAACAGAATGTATGCGTCCTGCTCATGAGCAATTTCTCCTTTTGCTTAAAGCCATGTGCGATAAGTGGAAAATGACTTATTTAGTTCATGAAATTGTGAAACAAATGTGCACATTTTATTAAGCACTTTCTTGGTCAGCTACTTGGATGCTTACTTAACCTGTGGTGTATTCAGTTGTATTATGTCGGTCTCGCGAGATTTCAGTTGTCCACTCCCCTCGTAGAACAATACTTAAACCTGTATCGCTACTGCAACATTATTCCCGATTCATAAAATAACTGCACATTTTCCTGCGAAACACATGCATATGGTCATGCACAGCTCAAACATGACGGAAAAAACTTTCCGTACTTGACTAAGTAAAAATACGGTACCAAATATGGTAATGGTACGTCACGGAAATATGATGTGACTTCTTTGAAATATGAATTCACGTCATTCAACATGTAGTTCACACGCCAATCATTTATTATAATTTTTGTGTAAATTGTGTTATTGTGCTATTCAGAATATCGAAAATTGTAAATTTTGTATTCAAGATATCTTTACTGTTATACTAAGTATATAATAAAAGGAAAATTATGTTGCACTAGTGAGACATGGCTTTGTTATTGTTTCACGAGATATTGATTTGCCCACGCCCCACGTTAGAGCATACCATACCGAGTATTGCTTCTGCAACATAAAATATGCATTCCCTGTTTACCTACCGTGAATGTTGTCTGCCAATTAAGCTATAGCTTTTTATACACTTAACACAACTTATAATTGTGTAGGTATACATTTGGCAGTATTTTGGCAGTACATGTCATTTTACCCTATCAATTTGAAGTCTCACACTCACAAATCGAATATAAAAAGAATGATAGAGGTGAAGATGTTGAAAAGGGTAAAACTTCAATTCGTTGAAACAGATTATCTCCTGGATTGGAAAATAGTCGATTGGCACATGTGTCCACCCTGTCTGTTTATAACTGTTTGTCAACGCCTCAACACTGACGTGGCGTAACCCTGAGCATATTACTTGAGTATGTTCCATATAATAAAAAATAGTCGTTTAGATTATTAAGAATAAAGGAATTTTAGAACTAACCTCAGATTGGCAGACAACGGCTTTAATAAATGTCCTAGGGATTATTTCATAACTTATGGTAGCCTACATATATTTAAAAATGTGTCATTTAGATTATTAATAATAAAAAAAAATTATAACTAACCTCAGATTGGCAGATAACGGCTTTAATAAATGTCCAACGGTTTTTTGACAATCGCCCCATTTTGTGTTCTTTGGATGTGGGTATTGTTAGACATTCCAATTCGATCATGTGCTAAAATTGTTGTGGGCCAACCCAACAATTCCCGTGCAATTGTTGTTTTGGTTAATTCATGGTTTAGGCACTGTTCTCCATAACACTTGACCAAATAATCATAATTGAAACTGCCTCAATAGCCAATATTCAAAATTAAATGTTAAAATGTTGATGAACAAGAGGACCATGATAGTCCTATATCGCTCACCTGATTATATAAAACTGAAACGTTTTCAATACTCATCATAAACAAGCCCATCCCCCTAGCAACCACTTTTTAAAATGGATCCGAGTGATTTAAACAAGCTTGGTAGTGTCCCTCAAGTAACATTTAATTATTTTAAAATCGGGCCAGTTGTTTTGGACAAGAATATCTGTAATGTCTCATATAAGGAAAACAAGCTCCACCCGTATTGGTCATATTTTTCAATGAATTATAATAATCTGAAAAATCTTGATTGGGGGTCACCCAATGAACATTGGTGACAATTTTTGTTTTAAAGCAGGCCAGTTCTTTAGGATAAGAAGATTTTTAAGTTTTCACTATATATACGTATTAGGAAAACAATCTTAGCACCCTGGCGGCCATGTCTTTTGACGGATAGAAACATTTGTGCCAAATTATTTTTAAATCGGACCAGCACTTTTGGACAAGAAGATTTTAAACATTTTGGCAATTTCCCCTCCCTTCTGATGCCACAGCATCCAACGTACTTTGTTATTTGAACAACTTTGAAAGACGTCCATCTAAGGAACATTCCTGTGAAATTGTTTTGAAAGCAGTCCTTTGGTTGGAGGAGAAGTCGTTTGTAGGAAAAAGTGAACAGACGTACAGACACACAGACAGATAGACACACGCAGACAGACAGACAGACAGATATATATACATACAAATATACATACATACAGACACAGACACACATGCATACAGACATACATACATACAGATTGACAGACAGACAGACACACAGACACACAGAGCGTCTTACCTAAATGTGATTATGTGTCTTCAATATGTAGGCCCAACGTTCTAATTGTTGACGGTTATTTAGGTTAGATTTATTATTCTACTTGAAATGATAACGTGTGTTTGTACATTAAAAAAACAGCAAACTGACAAAACAATTAAATTAAATTAAATAATCGCGTTCAATCAATTTTCACCCTCATCTGTTTTTTAACCAGCAAACATGTTCCTGTATGTTTTGGTCAAATGTAATTATTAAACGTTTAACGCCGCTTTCAACAGTATAACATTTATATCAAGTCGTTTCAAGGTATAAGTTATAATTGACATCTGAACAATATAACCGTTACCCTGATCTCAAAGGATATAACTTTACTTTAAATCGAACTCTGGTCTCCAGCTCCCAAGTCTGTTTGGTATTTTACGTCGCTTTCAACGATTGTTCTGTTATAACACGAAGTTTCCTGAATACGTTAACCTGTAATATAGGTCCATGCATTATGACACCAGAGAGTCAGTCGTTATACTAACCCAACACTCCTTAGCGCAAAGTAATTGCTACCAATTAAAAAGTCTCACGAGTTTCCTGACGGACTCTGTTATCACTCTGTCACACAGCTAGTCGGCAACTAAGGCCGTTTATGATATGTTTTTCACTCCAGCATTCCTTGTTCGAATTGATCAAGTGTGGAGCGTCCGCCTCGAGTACGGGAGGTCGTGGGTTCGATCCTCGGCTGGGTCTGAACAAAGACTTAGAACATTGTAATGATGGCAGCCTCCTAGGCACTCAGGATTGTAGGGTTAGCTCCCACACCCCTGACATGTTTTTTAAACTGACATTTAAGTTCCGTGTGGACCAAGTTAAACCGGCGCATTTGCGCGTTTAAATGTCCGCTGATATTTAATAATCTTTAAGCAATTGCTTCTCCATAAATGTGATATGTTTAGACGAAAACATGAGACATATTGATATTAAGCTTTACACAGTTAATAACTATTAACAAAAGGTCATTAAAAGCTTCGGTCCACTACTGTAGATTATGATATGACAGTACAGATGCACGGGAAACCCTGAGTACCAAGTGTGGCATAATAGTAGTCAACACAGCAGCTAGTTTCATAAAGTAATTTAATATACAGTGTGAAGCATGGAGAGTCGGCTTTCGCCGACCTCGTAAATGAGTGAGACTATGCTTGGTAGCTTTTTACATCACAGTGGACATGTGAACTATTGACAGTTAATTGAGTACATATCCTGGTTCATAATTTAATATCTTGGCTCAAAATATAGCCCTGGCATACAGAAATAATGTCCATTACTTCATACAAAGAGGGCAGCCATTACTAACATTTATCCATTTGCCTGTATTTTTACAAAGGTGTCATATTTGCTGTATCTGGGAGAGAGTTAACGTCGCTTTTAGATATATAAAGGTTAAAGTTAACTAGTGCTTTTTACAATATTCGACATAATAATAATGCCCCCTGTGTTGAAGAGTCCTTCACAAAGTTCAATATCATACTCAGTCTGTTTTGCCACTAGTTATTAATAGTCAATGTGCTTTAGTGGCTGAATGGCCCGAGATATATCAGTACAATAATCAAAGTAGTTACTGTTTCCCCTGTGTTGAAGAGTCCTCCAATCCGTTATATTACGCTTTCAGTCAATATATCGCATCACTATTAATGCATTGTCAATAGCCAGGTTTGTCTGAATAGTGCTTAAATTTATTTATGCTTAACGTTTAGGAATAAAAGCAATCGAAAGATAACAGCATATTAAGAAAAGGATAGTACATAGTTCACTTCTAATATTTCGTCTGATGAGAAAACAGAAATACTGCTGCGCTGTTTTCAAATCACAGATCCTTTCAAGGAATTAATTCAAGTTGAACGATATATTAGAATTATCAAATGTTCGAGTTATCTGGAGTCCATCGTCTATAAAATGGCTATAAGACGTTTGGTGAGTTAGCTGAAATCAGTTCAAGCTGCATTTTTCTAATGGCTCTATACAATTTGGCTTTGTAGGACTAAAATATGCGATCATTGACGTTTTGAATTTATTTAAATTAGAACACACAAATTGTGTTTACCTGTCTCTAGATAATGCAACTCGTGCCGAACTAAGTATTTACTTTTGATATCAGTCGAAATTTGTGGTTATCGATTTAAATTTTCCGGATGTGAGAGAAGAAGCGCCAAACGATTTTGGGTTTGGATATTTTATATATATATCTTTTGTTAGAACCGTCTGCTTTAAAATCATCTGAAGTAATCCTGTGAATTAGCTTGCCTTAAGCGGTCCTTTCAAACATGTGTTCAAATAATATTGACTTCTTGAAAAGCATGACTGCAGGATTGCCTAAAAAAATAAACAAAATGACAAATGATATAACTTGTGAGATTTCAAGATAGTTTATAAGAAATGTTCTACATAATCTGTTCAATCCATATAAAATGATTTCTAAACACAGCCACCAGGTGGTATAAATCAAGCGGGCCATTATGGATCTGGAATCGTTCACCAGAATTTTGGACCAATCAACATGGCTTGAATTAATCAAATAGAGTGTCAGCCAAGGTACATGTTTACAAAATTATTTGAAAATCGGCCAAACCTTTTCGGAGGAAAAGATTTTTAAAGTTTTCACTTAAACTATATAAGGAAAAACAGCCCCACACCCTATGGGCCATGCTTTTTGACCAATGAACATGGCTTGAAGGAATCTGATAGAAGGTCACCAATCGAACATTGCTACAAAATTATTTGAAAATGGACCTTAATCTTTCGGAGGAGAAGATTGTTAGCTCACCTGTGCACGAAGTGCTCAAGATGAACTATTTGTATCACATGTTGTCCAGGGTCCGTCTGTCCTGCGTCGTGCGTTGTTAACAAATTCCTTGTTAACACTCTAAAGGCTTCATTTTTTAACAGATCCTCATGAAAGTTTATCCAAACTTTGATCTCCATCAAATCTCGGACAATTTTGAAACTGGGTCATATGTTGTCAACAACTAGGTCACTTGATCACTTAGTTAAATTGAAAAAAAATCTTGTTAAAACTCTGGATTCTGCTGTTTTAAACTTGAGCATGTTGAAGCTTTAACAGAATGTTTTTCTTGATGATATGTAGGTCAATTTAGAATATGATTCATGCCGTGTCGAATAGAAGGTCACTAACTAAAACTATAGGAAACTCTTATTGACACTCTAGAGGCCGCAATTTTTAATTTAGCATCTTTCAATCTGGTGAGAATGATTGTCTTAAAAGACAAGGTCACTAAGCCAAATTGAAGGAACATAGTGTTAAAACTCCGAAGGCCGCATTTTTACTTTGACAACTTGTCAGAAAATTTTCTTGAGGATATCTAGTTTATGTTCGAATATGGATCATATCAGGTAAAAGAAATAGGTGACTAGATCAAATGAAAGATTGCATTTTGAATATTTGTCAGAATAATTGTCTTGATGCGTTTTGCATTATAAATCACATTGCATAATTCAGGTGAGCGATCTAGGGCCACCATGGCCCTATAGTTTACGTTTCCACTATAGCAATATAATGCAAAAAAGGCCCGTCCCCTGTTGGCCATGTTTTTTGACCAATCAAATTGGCTTGAAGTAACCTAATAGTGGGTCACACAAGGAACATGTTTCGAGGAATTGAAGGAATATGACAATATACACTTTCTAATCTGGACTTATGTAGCAGATCTCATCTGCAGCAGATGGCTTTTAAAACAGCTGCATAAAGATTACAGAAATTCACCATCTTAAATGAAAGTGTAATTATTAAACAGAGTTGGTTGAAACAAGGAGGCAAAAGATGAAATTGCCCCAATGTTTTCAAATGGAGTCTTTTGCAGATGTTTCAAATTGTGTCTGCATGTGAAAAAGGTTAACATTCATAGTTGTAGCTCAAACACTGCAAATTGGAACATCCCGAAGACAAGTGCGGATTCCACATTTCCTTATCTTGTGCACAGCTGGCTCGTCTGATTCCTCCACATGTCTCTTACGTGCTCCTGACTTACTCATTGGTCTATAGTATTATAATTATCAAATCAAAAATATTGAAATTTCTATAAAAAATGGTATGGTTATTGAATAGAGTTGAAATCAGTGTTGCAAAAAGAGAAATTGCTAATTATGAGCAATTTCTCCTTTTGCACCAATGATTTCAAACATCGTCTGCTGCAGAGGCTTGAGAAAGCGACTCTATGTGATAAACGTTAACATGTCTCTAGATAAAGGGCGTTTTGCAGTACGCTATCGAAATAAACATCGAAGAAATAAGGGGAGACAATCCTTTCAAGTCTCCATAACAAGTGATTTAACGAGTGCTAACGGAGATATCATTGAAGCAAGACCTGTTTATTCTTCCTCATCTAGGCTTTATAATTCATGGGTCAAGATTAAATTCTATATCTTAAATTATGATACACAAGGGCATCACCAAAGTTAGGTGGTGACTAGTCCTAAACATCACAACTTAAAGAATATGGCTGTAAAAAGAAGTCCTGTATCCTCTTTGTTGAACGCACACTATCGGGTGTTGTAAGATTTGATTAGGAAGGCCGGCTATCAAGGTTTTTCAACACTTTTTTTTTTAATTGAAATATTCTTGGATAGTATTACACATCTTAATTGTAAGTCCTTATAAAACAAATCTACATTCCCTGACCTCTCACCAATGAAAAGCATCCATGTTTTAGTAGAAAACCATCTGTTTTCTTTGTTGTTAAATTTGACAATTCAATCAAAAAAAATCAGACCCTTTTCTAGGCATCCCATGGTCAGATATTCCGACCATTTCCAAATTCAAATTCCAAATGGCAAAAGTCTTTAGAATCATGTGGAATTCCCAATTTTGTCATGTTAACCCTGGATTTTTTATTCCCAATTAAATATAATAGAAATTAATTTTCCGAAATTAAAAGGGCCATTAGGGTCAAAGTCTTGTTCCCAAAATGCCTAGAACATGCCTTCATTTCCATGCCAAATGTTCTAGTAACATTTGTTTTATAAATATAGGATATTCATATTCTCATAAAATCACATATTCTTTGAAGGCCTTGCCATGACGCGCAAATATCCAGCATCATCGATACATGCTCAAATATAATGTCCCTTAAAATAAATTGCTGTGCGTTCACCATTTGATTATAGAGTTCTAAGATGGACCCCAGATAGTATAAAATGTTCCCCAACTTCGATGACAAGGTGGTCACAATGACCCTTAAGTTTCAAAGGTGAGAGAAACTCCGACTGTTATGAAATTATTTCACGTGTATATGAGCGGTGCCCCTCAAAACAAATGTTATTGTAATTATTACACGTGTATACGAGCGGTGCTCTTCGAAATCCGACCTTTATGTAATTATCACACTTGTATATGAGCGGTGCTCTTCGAAATCCGACCGTTATGTAATTATTACACGTGTATATGAGCAGTGCCTTACGAAAACCAATGTTAATGTAATTTTTACACGTGTATACGAGCTGTGCTCTTAGAAAAACAATTGGAAGAATGCCATTAGTATACGTGAATATAAGTGAAGCTCTGCGAAAACCCATCTTAACGAAATTATAACATGTGTTGAAAAATACTAACCTGTGCATATTTGTTAATAGAAACTGCTTTACAGAAATCACATTCAAGGACTTAACATCAAATAGAACAGAACAAGATTAGTCTATGCATATACGCTGGCTGATTTGAATTCCTACTTTTCGTATATGCTTTACGGTCGGGTTTCGCAGAGCCGCATATTTATATCTTTAAAATCAAAGCTTCATTCCAGCGGTAAAACATAGAGGTTGTCTTCCTACCTTTCAGGGGTGAAGATCGTGACCTTGAAGCATGGTTAGACTGATCCACTCTGGTGAAATTCAGGTGGCCAATATTTTTGATTCAAGGTCATTTCATCTTCTTCTCTTCGAAGGTAAGTTAGATACATTAATTTCACCAGACGCCATCTCTCTGTGTTCTGCTAAAAATGAAATGTCAGTTCAATTTCCGTCTACACTGTCATGGTCTTATCTCGTACGAGTTAAATAGGCGATAATCCGCGCAGTCTAACCATAGAGAAAGAAGCGTATACGATATATTTTAGTCTCCAAAAACTAGATCATTACCTGCACAATGCTCAATTTGTGATCAAATGTGATCACCGGCCTCTTAAATACCTTCTTGATTCACCCAGGGAAAATAGGAAAGTTTCTTTGTGGGCATTGTCAATAGCTGGTTATAACTGCAAGATTGAGTATCTTGCAGGCACGGACAATTATGCAGCTGATTAATTATCCCGTGTACCATTACATACGAATCAAGTTGGTAACTCACCTTTGTCTGACCCTGACATAAGTGGAAATACGTTTGAGATTAATGCCTTGAACTCTAATAAGTTCACACCCAAGAACTATGCGAGATGTAAACCACAGTTCAATGATCAGGTTATAAACCCAAATTTAACAATTTAGTGGACGTGAAAATAGAGCAGGATAAGGATGACGTCATTATTTGGCTGAAACGAGGTATTTTACAAGATGTTTACAGGTGTTGGCTGCGATCCGATTTGGTGTTAATGAGTCAGCGAAGCATACCCCATTTCAATTACTATATAATCAGGAAATGATAATGCCAATTGATACGGTACTTCGCCCGCGACGGAAATATCACGGTGAAGAACCTCATAAAATTGCCCTAGAACAATAACATAAGGCATTCCTTCTTGTTCATCAAAACAGGGATAAAGCACGAAAGAAACATAATGAATATGCCAACGAAAATACCACTGACGTTACATTTCAGGGTAGTGATCCAGTTTATTATCGAAACCAAACTCGCAAAAATAAATTAGACATTAAATGGACGCCTTATGATCGCATTCTGGAGCAGACATCTCCAGTCACATTCATTATAAAAAAAAAACAATTCAATGGGTCTACGTTCAATGCACACGCGCAACATTTGCGGCTCGCTACTGTAAATATGTGGGAAATACCTCAAGATAAGAAAGGTCATAATCTCCGGCGAACTAATTATGTTGTGCCACCTGTTAGTTCTGGCAATGATTCCGATTTCTCTGACTCAGACGACAATGAGCCACTATTATCACGTCATTATCGTAAAGTACGCTCAGACAGTGAATCGGTAGATAACATTCCGTTATTTGAACTCCGCCGTCGACTTCGCGATCGTAAATCACGACAACAAGCAGAGGTATTGACAGGTGATCCTGTTTTATCTTTTACTGCCTGTTCTGTTTCTGAAGATGATCACACGCCCGTGCACTCATCTTTAGATGGGGAGGAAGTCAGTCAGTAAAATCAATAAAAGTACTTACCACTTCTGTTTGTAGGCTTCGTGTAAATGTAATTTTTAAATTTTATTTTTTCTTCTCTTACTTGTTGCAGATCATGTAACTCTTGTAAACAGTTTGGCAGTTATTATAGTTGGTGGGTCTTATGCTAATGTGTTTGGTGAAGGGGACGTTGTCGTGCGAGACAATCTTGTATTTTACAAGACTAATAAAGTATCCACAACTAGAGCAAAGTGGTTGGCTACTCTTGTCATTGACTTTGATGAGATCGATAATTTCTTTTCGCTAATAGCAAAAGACATAAAAAGAGCGCGTACAATGCTACAAGAAGCAATTTCGACTTATTTACATAAAACCATGTATGAGTCTTTCCGGAATATTTTGCAGGGTTTGTTGTCCGAAATAATGTATTTAGATAAAGTACGATGTGACATTAAAAAAGAAGTTAAACAATTACGGAAAGTAAGAAATCGCGGAAAACGTGCTGTATTAAGATTTGTTGGCGAGGCCCTTTCTTGGCTTTTTGAAACCGTGTCAGAAAGTGATGTGCAAGGAATCAGGTCACATATACGAACACTCGAAGAAAATCAGCAATCTATAGAACATGTGGTAGAAAAAAGTCTATCGTTTATAAATGAATCCGGGGAATTAATACGTGAAAACCGACACTCAATGAATGACATTATTTCGAAACATTGTCTTACTTCGGTAACTATGGAAAACTTACCTATAGCTTACCATTTATACGATTGGGTTATTATTTCTAGTTTGGATCTACATTCGATTTCGTATGTAGGCCAGCATACGAAAGTTGAAGTAAAATCACCTTGACTTAATGGAGCTCAAACAGGAATGCACTGCATCCATAGAGTATTTCACACTCGTAGCACCGTATGTTGTAGGAGTTTTGTAAACTTTTCTGAAATTCAAATTCCGACGACTGTATCAGAAATCAAGAACTTGCCTATCGATAGGTTAATTTAAGAGTTAGAATGTACAAGGTTCAGAACAATTAAAGTAAGAACGTCGCGTAGCGCTTGGTATTACGTTAGCTTGGGTATTGCCATAGCGGTGTTGGTCATATTAACCTTATTTTGTTGTTAGACAAGAAAATGTAGCGCTTTAGTTAAATGTCTGCCAAATTGTTTACGTAAATGAATGACAAAGGGGCGGGACGAAGCGGTTCACAATGACGTGAACTCCAAACGATGGATAATGGCGGGAACCCACCGCAAACCGTTTCAGTGCCGTCCAGAGAAGGGTTAACAGGGCCCGTGGGGACGCCCAGGGAGTACCTGTATCCGAGTTTGTTTTTGAGCAAAGGGTCTCATGATGTTCCGGAAAAGAACTAACTATGTTTAAACTGTATTGTGTTTGTAGAGGTTAAGCTGCAATCTATAGAATCGTATATCTATTGTAACCCTATACTACGTTCATGTTGTTTTCAGGTGTGAACATTATAATCACATCGAGATTCATAATCTATCATCGTATAGTCAGAGTTTGTATTTGTACAACTATAATGAGCTGTTCGGTTATCTGCCTGGTGATGGACACACGATTAGGGTCGATTAAGATGATAACGACCGTGGAATCAACAGTTTTAGATACATACCTGTGGGGATATTGTTTTCTCAACCAACAGATAATGACCATCTGTTCCATTAACGTACTACATAAACTTCTATATACGGGATAGCACATGTATACGGCGCCAGCCCTGTAGAATATAAATGTATGCTTTTGAGAGCGGGGAAGGCAGAGACAGATGAACAGGCCAGAGAGTCTGAGATAGAGAGCATCATGAAACTCTTGTTTAATATTAGAACATACCTGTTTAATAACACACTATACGATGCAGTTTATTTACTTGTGTTTTCCTAATGGACAATTTGATGTAGCTGGCCAGAGTGCTACATCCTCAGCTCCGCTAACATTCTTTCCAATGTTTGACAACAGTCACTGTGACAAGCGTTATTCGTCTTCCACCAATGGTCTTACAGTCTATGTGTAAAAGCAGCGAGTTGCTAGGACAGACTGTTGTGTAGAGTACTGGTGTGACAAAGCCAGGAACTGTATGTGAACTGACCGCCGTGATATGACAGAAATCTTTTGAAAACGCGTTTAAGCCCTAATGATCAATTATACCTCTGACTCTCTCCGGGAAACACAAATCAGATAAGATATTAGCTCACTTAATATTTTAAAATCAAATCGTTAAAACCTTTTTAAAACTTTAAATTATAAATAAGCAGATCGGATCAGACACAAATCAATAGATACGTTGGTATCGTGGGTTTGATAAATAACCCTTTTTAACCATACTGCAATACATTATGGACTTACAAACGTCATTTTGTAAAAACAAACACATGTTTAGCGCAACAACATTTTACCTTAGCAGCAGATGATTCTTTTAAAAACGTTGAGAGAAAACGTTCAATGTCCTTTCCTAACAATAGTTTCAACTTTGTAGGAAAATGGTACCTCCAATTTTCGAAAAATATAAACAACATTCCGAGATGTTTTCACAACTACTTACCGACAACACTTTCAGAACAAGTCCCGGCCGTCTAGTGAAGACTCGGATAAACATGACCATCTGAAGATTGTCCGTCTACATGGGATTATTAGTCCTAGATACATCTTTTGACAAATATGATGACTGTAGACATAATTTAGTTTATGCCATAAATCCTTAATATAAGCCGAATTATCTGAAATCAACATTGTGGACTCTGCGTAAAGTATCGACCCGGATCAGCCTAAGCATGCCACGCAGGCTAACCCGGACACACACTTTTAGCCTTCTGTGTAGTTTCTGTTTCAAGAATCGTAACTCTATATCTCAGTCCCCCTGAGACAGAATGTTTCGGCCCGGATATGTGCGGAATTCGCAGGCTGATCTGGGTCAATACATTACGCAGAATCCATAACATCCATGAGTCTTCACTGTACGCAGTTGCAGTGAAAGCTTTAATCGTAAATCGCAGCTGTTAGTTGTTCTAATTCCAGATCTCAAGCTGGCAGATGGTGTGGACATTGTGCTGTATTTCTAGAACCTTATTCTATGCATTTGCTTTATTCCAGAAAATGCCTGCTGCAGGTTTGTTGTATGTTAAAATAGGTTTACTGCATACTTTTTTCACGTAAAATATGATTGTCTACTGCAGATTGGTTTAAACAAGCGTATCACGATTGTATTAAACAATTTGAACATTCATATACATACGTAAAGTACCACACAAAATGCATTATAACTATGCTTTAACAACGTTATTTCCATTAAGTGTAATTAAACGCTAATAATACAACTTACTATCTAACTTTGTCGCATTTTTTGTACTTTCAATTACATTATGAATTAATTATGTTCTTGAAAAGTATGTCGTATTTAACATTTTCGTTAGACGGAACCACGTTAAAATACCGATTTTAATTGAGTTTTGGTCTGGTAAACTAACTTGTGTTAGTTTATTAACTACTAAAATATGGCTTGTATTAAGTCGTATTTCTGGACGTAATGCTCCAATGAGCTCTTCAATTCGTATAATCGGTTTAGCATTAATGTCCTATTCGATCGTACAGGACGGAATTTTAATCATTTGTAAAACAACACAGTTTAACCCATTTGAAATATGGACATTAATGTAATTTGATATGTTGCCAATTGTTTGATGAACTTTCCTCAAAAACAATGACGCTAGAACCAGATGTATAAATAATATGATCAAAAAGAAATGCTCATATTCTAGATTAGTTTTCATATCGTTAAAACATGTTACATACGGACTTTCTGTCTTTGTTGTTGTCATATATTTAAATTCCATTGCATTAACAGGTCTTATTAACGTAGTTGTTATCATCAACACATTGAGTGTCCTATATCGTACAAAACTACACAATGTATTTATTGTTGTCAATATCACACCACATTGTGATATGATTTCATAGATAGACGAATAATAACTCCAGTTTGATCCTTCATCATACACCGATTCGGCTAAATGTGCATATACATATTCATTCTTCCTTGCCTTTTTCGCAATATGTTTTAACAAGATTTCTATGCGTTTTAACTTCGCTTGAATTTCTCTTGATTTCTGCTCAAACATGCGATACCCTGGTAGCTTAATTCCATTGGGTTTGATTCCCGTCTCATTGCTTATTTATTGGTTCATGATTTTGTCATTGAAAAAGTACTGTTAATCGAATTTATGACTTGAACTTCGTGAGTTGAAAGTTTATCGCATCGCGAAAAGTACCAAGCCATAGAGTGTGTCGAGTTGATCAAACTACCTCCACGTGGTATTTTTATTAAACAAAATTTACATTCCGATAGGCGCGATACATTTCGGCATTTACATTCTCAACTTATATTCGTTTGTTGATATGCTAGCATTTTATTGACATTTAAACTTATCAATTTTGGTTTAATCATTTGATTAACCATAATATGGTCACACAGTTTATTGACTCTTGTGATATTTTCATAAAGAAACAATTCCAAATAACATTTATCTGTGTTTTGGCGATTGTAATGCTATATTCATCTCGCATAACAATAAATGCGCCATTTGTACGAATTCCCTTTGAAATGCTAGTGAAAAGTATAGATATTCTTTGTTTATTATGAAATACCGCGAATTTCTGTTAAAATACTTCCGTCTGAATATTTAAAACTATCATTTAAGGGAATAGGGAATTGAAATATATCTCGAAATTTCCTATACGTACAATTAGAAAACCTATGCTTATATATATCACATTTTCCTGTCGACCATAAATGATCTTTGCATTCTGGTAATAATTCGATGCGTCTTTCGAAAGTAGGTGAAAAGAATCAAAGTCGGTCAATAAAATATTCGAAATGTTATTTAATACCGTTTGTAAACGTTCTGGCGGAATATTGAAAGACGACAGTTTACCAGAATTTAACATTTGTATGCAAAAGACTATTAATGTTCTGCAAAATTATACTTTCTGTTATTTTATGCATAAGGAAGTGGTCTTATTTTTCACTTCCTTCAAAAGTTCATTTATGATTTTCTTATCGCTAACCATGAATTCGTCGAAATTTTCCAGTTCTTCATTTACGTGTTGTATGTAACTGGAAAAATCTTTTTCAGATTGACTAAAAAAAATGCGTAATATTATTCAACGTATTTGTTATAATATGTATATGTCTACGCAACACTCCCAGCTGAGAAGTTGTTGCTACACCGACCAGTGTTGAACCCAAATCGTCTACGAAACCGAGAGTAGGATTTGTTTTCGTTTGCCTTTCGAAATGTAGCAATGGAACTAGGCCTTCTATTGTTTGAAACATGTGAGAAGTATCCAGAATTTAATGTTTAATATTCTACAGATATTGGACATCCATTCGCTGAGTAGTAATTATATTTTACATAATGAAATCTCACTGAACAGATTATCCTGCTTTGGTATTTTGAATATCACCGTATGAGTCCATTCATTCACCAGAAACTGAACATTTTTAGCTTCTGAAAATTGAATTTCTTGGTTCAATCTTTACCTTTCCTGTTCCTTTGCTGTTACACTGAACGACAGGAATAGCAATACTATGAAAACGACCATCATTCCTAAAATATAAAGACTTTATCTGAATTAACCCTACATTTCCTGATTATTCTTTTTGATTTCTGTTTTGATTTATTAATTTAAAAATTCCTTATTGATGCTCACTAACATCCTTCTCAGGTATCCAAGAGATTTAATAACGTTTATTTGTCCATTTGATCAGGTATAATATATTGTCGTCTTCCTGATTTCCCCTTAAAATCATTTTAGCACGATATCATTTTTCATTGTTTTATACCTCCTGTGTTTTTGTTTGTTTTGGTTGATTTTCAGTATCCTTTACACCCTTATCATTATTAATATTTACTACACTACGCATTAATTCAGGTGTGCTTTGAGCGTTATTTTGTTTTGTAATGTCAAAAGTTTGATCGATTCTATTTGCTCTAATTGACGGAAATCTCATGGATCATAGAAATATTTAAGTCTGTTAATATTAACAGGTGCCTTTATTTCTTTATTAGTTTGTAAGTCTCGTAATACAAAGGTACATTTTGGTAATACTTTTGTAATATAATATTAATTTTCTGAAAATGTTCAATATAATGTCTCATAGCAACTTTTGTTATCGTATTTCTTTTTCATAACATTACGACTGCTTTGTATAGTGCATCTTATGTCCCTAATAAGACGTAAACGATAAGGTAACTCTTTCACGTAATATGCTGGTATAGTTTTAATACCATCTTCATGAATAATAGAATCAGCTACATGATTCATATGTTTACCGAATAATATATAGTATGTCGCAAATTGTGTAGAGTCTGGACATACTGTAGAATTATATGCTAATTTAACACATGACAGATTACTCGGCCAATCTGTTTCCTTTGCGTTCAACTTGTCCGTTTTACATACCATGGTAACCTGATGTTTGCATTCTTTTAACAGTGAAAGCTTGATATAACTTGTCGATTGTTTTGCTTAAAACATTTTGACCTTATCTGTAAAAATAGCTTTCGGAGACCCAAAAAACCGAATTACGCGATGGTATAATAGCTCTGCTATCTTTTCTGCTTGTTGGGTATTTAACGGAATAAAAATCACAAACTTTGAAAAGGTGCAAATAATGCTTTACACATATTTGTATTCATTAGCTGATATACCAACAGTCACAATATCCATGTTTAAAAATGGGATGACGATAAATCGGTTTGTCTCAACGTACTGGGCTTATAGGAATAGTCCGTTTTATTTATTTGACGTGTTTTACATGAAACAACATATTCTTTTATATTTTGATACATTTTTGGAAAATAATAGAATGTTTTTAAGTCCAATAAGTGTTTTCTGTTCCAAAATGTTCTAGTGCGTCATGGAAGTTATAAAAACATCATTCCTTAATTGCTTTGGCAAAGCTAACTGTTTGAATCGTCAATTTTCTTTTGATGTTTTCTTAGCCCTCGGTTCACAAAAAGCAATGATTTCATACTTTGAGCTAAAATAAAGAATAGTATGCGCTGGCTTCGAATTTTCAATTCAAGTGGGATGCAAACACTTCATTTTAACAAATATCACTTGGCTTGAGAATATGGAATTCGATGGTCTGATAATATCTGCCGATAACAACTTTTGAATATCCTTTTCTTGAATGGGGCGTAAAATAGGATTCAGTGGATACATCGACTTCTTATAGGACCACGATCATTACTGTCTTCACTGAAAACATCTTTGAATTGTTCTAATATATCTAAATGTGGAGCATATGTGAAAATTCATTTGATATATTAAATGACGGAGATTTGGAGGTTACATTAGCAGATCCAGAATTTCTTTTAATGCTTTCTAGCGCATTAACCTCATATTTTGTTTGCGTATAAAATTCATCTTTTAACATTTGAATTGACGCAATTAATCTATTTTTAGAAATTTCAGAATAATGATTCGTATATTGGCTGTAGCAATACAGATCAACCTATTCCATATTGTCAGACAAAATAATCAAATTATTGTTTAATAACTTTTTATCAGTACTCACTTGAATTTTCTTTATAGTATGGTGCTAGTCTAATAGACTTACTTGTTTGCACACCAAATGAAAGTTGAGGCTGAATATTTGCAATAGTACAATTTCCTATTTCAAGTGTATTGTTTTTGAAATTCAATAATGATTTGTAAAACCAGCCTGATTTTTAAGGAGTAATTCATTTTTCTCAAAAAAAAGAGTAAATCGTTTATTTAAAATTGATGTAAAAGGTTTACCTAAACAGCTTAGAATGGTTATAGGTCTGCAATCAAAGACGTAAGTTTGGAAAATTGTGTCGCGCTTATAATAGGAAATGTTATCATTGCTTCAGAGAGGGTCATTTTAGATAAATCTGTTATGATATACACAAACGACGGGACTTATCAAACACAAATTCTTTTTCAGCTATGTTTAAACAGCCCTCCATTAAATTTCAAAAACGTCGTAAAACACATGCAATATTAATATCGATTAGCGTTGCAGACAACAAGTTAACAGACGCTCTTTTAGATAGTGGCAGTTCAATGTATTGTATGCAAAAACAATTTTGGAAAAGAACAAATTTAGACAATCAAAAACTTCAACCGTCAACTTTGAGATTTAAGAAGGCTGTCAATATTTTATCACAAGAAACTTGATGTTTTATGAAAATTCAAACTGCAATAGGAAATAAAACGTTTGTTCATACATTTTATATTATAGAAAATTTAGTAAAATGTGTTATTTTTGGTATAGACTTTTTCAATAAATACAAAGCATTATTATGATTATTATTATTAATCTCTTTTATGCAGACGATACTGTATTATTTGCTAAAACTGAACAAGACTTTATTATACATTAATAATACACGCTTTGAAGTTGTAGATATATTTAAATATCTGGGGGTACTTTTTTCCCAAAAATCGACGTCTTGCTGCTGCCAAAAAACATGTTGTAGATCAAGCAAGGAAAGCACTATTTAGTCTTTATTTCAAGTTAGAAATCTCTACTTACCTATCGACTGCCAAATAAAATTGTTTGATAATACTATTGTGCCTATCTTACTTTACGCATGCGAAGTATGGGGCTACGGTGACCTAACTATTATCAAAAAGGTTCATACTGACTTCATGAAACACATTCTTATTGTCAAGAAAAGTACTCCACACGTTATGTTATATGGAGATTTAGGTCGCTATCCCTTAAGCATTATGATTAAAAAAACGTACAATAGGTTTCTGGATTATGAGTGTATTGCTCAATTACTTTGGGCTGTTGATAAGCAAAACAGCATAATGTGTATTCGGCATATAATTCTCTTGATTGCCTAATTTAGAGAAATTAGCTTACGGATAACTCATTTGTTTATCATTGTAGACTGGCCTTTGGACAACATTTAATTATTTAATCCGCAGCTCCTTTTACAAATCAATCCTTTATTTCTTCCAGCATGTTTTCAAACTTTGTTTCTTATGTATTTATATTCATAACATGCGTTGATTTAAATAATTTTACAATTCTAGACAATTCTGGTAAACTCTGTGGTTCTTTTAATAAAATCTGTTTTGTACATTAAGTTCATCGCTCAACCCATTTACTATTAATGACATACGAATTCTTTCATCCAATGTTAAGTCTGTGGCTATTTTCAAAGCTCGAGACAAATATGCATCACTACTTTCATATGCTTTTTTGTTTAATAGAGATTAAATTGTAGTCTAGGTTTTTTGTTTGAAAACGGTTTGATAATGCATGAATTAATTGCGTAAAATCTGGTTTTACGAAGTCCGGTAAATTGTCATAATATGTTTGAGCTGTATCACTCAAATAAAAATGAATTACTTCAGACTTGTGTAGTTCAGGAATATTATTCAATGCGCAGAACTTATTGAATGTGGTTAAAAAGTCTGAAAAGATTTCAAAGTAATTGCCACAAAATGGGTTTAATTTGATGATACTTGAATTTATACTACCGTTTAGTGCTGAAAATCTTTTCACTTGTGCTGTCGTTACACGCTCTATTTTCCGTTGGTTGATAGTATCAACGTTTTTATAGTGTGTAAGTCTATCTGAGTCACTTTTGATACTCGAATTCGTCAACATCTGTTCTCCTTTTGTTCGATTCTTGTCATAATTGTTAGAGTTGAATGTGTTTAAATGTATGTAATCGGTTAGATATTCATTTTTAACAATCGGTTTTGCAGGAAAACCCGAAATATTTCTTTGGGCAGTTTCCTGTTCGTCCGAACGCGGATAAAGTGATTGTATATAGACCTCCCGTCCCGACTCTCTATCGGAGGTTCCAAATTTCGGCTCTCGATCGGAGGTTCCAAATTTCCTGTCTGAATAGGTTGATCGTCTGTGTGACGCTTATCAACGTAGCCTGGCGGACCGGCCTCTGCATTCGTCGTCTGTGGTGATTGAATGTTCAATTCACGGAAAAATGTTTCCTCGTCTTGTTCGAAACCTGGTGTAAAATCTAATGAATGGTCTGCTTTTTTGTATTTGTGAATACAACTGTTTTCGTAGGTCTGCTCTTTTGTGACGGGTATTGGTAAGTATGTCCTGTGAACCTTTTGTCGCACTGGCAAGTGGTGTAGATGTCTGTTCAATTTTGTCTTTAGTACTTCGTCAGTTATAAGAAGACATAATCAAAGTTCTTTTAGGTCATTTTGTCAATATTGGGACTTTCCACCGGATTCTCCAATAGTTGTAACTGATCAAATTCCCACCAGTTGTTACAGGATACTTTTGATGGTTCCATCCCTTTATTCAAATAGTCCATTTCCAATATAACTAAATGTTAAACAAGTTCACAAGGATACAAACATTTAATTATAAGCCTAAACATAACATCGTGAACACACCGATCAAAGACAATCGATAGATGATAGATGATAGACAGATGATCGATCCTACATGATATACAGTTGATTCCTCCCGTGCGCACTTCACATTTATATGGAACCCGAACTGCCCTCGCACCATATATGTGTATTGTTTATCTAGTCTCGCAATTCCTCCAGCTCAACACATATTCCTAGCATTGTACTGTACATGTGATATAGATTAAAAGCTATTTGCAAGACTGGTCAGCATATTTACCGTTAATTGATTCCTATACATGTATCGTAGGGTCATCTAAGAATTGAGTCTTAAACTATGTTAAAATAGGTCATATAAGTCGTTTGATGCATAATAGTTCCATGTAAGAAATGGAAAAAAAAAGTCGTCTGCTGCAGAGTTGCTGTATGTGAAAATAGGTCATAGAAGTTATGTGCTGCATATTTGTTTCACGTTAATGATGGTAATAAAAGTCGTCTGCTGCAAAGTTGTTGTATGTGAAAATAGATCATAGAAGTCGTTTGCTGCATTATTGTTCCATGTAAAATATGGTAATGGAAGTCGTCTGCTGCAGATTTGTTGTATTTGAACATAGGTTATAGAAGTCGTTTGCTGAAGATTTGTTCCATGTAAAAAATGGTAATTAAAGTCGTCTGCTGCAGAGTTGTTCCATGTAAAAAAGTGTAATAAAAGGCGTCTGTTGCAAAGTTGTTGTATGTGAAAACAGGTCATAGAAGTCGTTTGCTGCATTATTTTTCCATGTAAAATATGGTAATGGAAGTCGTCTGCTGCAGATTTGTTGTATTTGAAAATAGGTTATAGAAGTCGTTTGCTGAAGATTTGTTCCATGTAAAAAATGGTAATTAAAGTCGACTGCTGCAGAGATGTTCCATGTAAAAAATGGTAATAAAAGGCGTCTGCTGCAAAGTTGTTGTATGTGAAAACAGGTCATAGAAGTCGTTTGCTGCATTATTGTTCCATGTAAAATATGGTAATGAATGTCGTTTGCTGCAGATTTGTTGTATTTGAAAATAGGTTATAGAAGTCGATTGCTGAAGATTTGTTCCATGTAAAAAAATGGTAATTAAAGTCGTCTGCTATAGATTTGTTCCATGTAAAAAAGTATAATAAAATGCGTCTGCTGTAGAGTTGTTCCATGTAAAAAATTGTAATAATAGTCGTCTGCTGCAGAGTTGTTGTATGTGAAAAAAGGTCATAGAAGTCGTCTGCTGCAGAGTTGTTGTATGTGACAAATGATAATGAAAGTCGTCTGCTTCAGAAGTGTTGTATGTGACAAATGACAATGAAAGTCGTCTGCTGCAGAATTGTTGTATGTTTCAAATGATAATGAAAGTCGTCTGCTGCAGAATTGTTGTATGTTTCAAATGATAATGAAAGTCGTCTGCTGCAGAATTGTTGTATGTGACGAATTATACAGAAGTCGTCTGCTGCAGAGTCGCTGTATGTGAAAATAGGTAATACAAATCGTCTGCTGCAGAGTTGATGTATGTGAAAAAATGTAATGAAAGTCGTCTGCTGCAGAGTTGTTGTAGGTGAACATAGGTAATACAAGTCGTCTGCTGCAGAGTTGATGTATGTGAAAAAATGTAATGAAAGTCGTCTGCTGCAAAGTTGTTGTATGTGAACATAGGTAATACAAGTCGTTTGCTGCAGAGTTGTAGTATGTGAACATAGGTAATACAAGTCGTCTGCTGCAGAGTTGTAGTATGTGAATATAGGTAATACAAGTCGTCTGCTGCAGAGTTGTTGTATGTGAAAATGGTAATGAAAGTCGTCTGCTGCAGAGTTGTTGTATGTGAACATAGGTTATACAAGTCTTCTGCTGCAGAGTTGTAGTATGTGAACATAGGGAATGAAAGTCGTGTGCTTCAGAGTTGCTGTATGTGATAATAGGTTATACAAGTCAGCATATTGTATGAAAGTAATAAAAGGCAATATGATTCCCCTGCTGCAGATTTGTTGTTGTTAAAACAAGGTAATCGAAATTGTCTTTTGCATACTTACTGCATGTGAAAAGAAGTTTCAGAAGTCGTCTGTGACAAGTTTATTTTATGTGAAATAGGGTAAAAGAAGTCATTTGCTGAAGATTTGTTTATGAAAAAAAAAGGGGGGGGGGAAGTATTAATGTCTGCTTGGATCAATTCATGTTTTCGTTTAATGTGCTTCTTCTCTTCTTTTTGAAGCTTATAATTTTACTATGCTTTATGTATAGATAATAAAGAGCGTTTTTATTTTATTATTCGATATCTGGCGAACATTTCCTAAGATACGAACATTTATGAATATGAATTGCAATAAATAAAAAATAAAAAAAAGACATGTATGCTTATTTGAATCAGTTACATACTTTCAAAACACGTATGATAATAATGTTTGGGGCGAATTGTCTTAGGGTGTGCCTACACTTTCAGCTCCATTCTCCGATTGATAAGAATAACAAATAAGCTATAATAGACGGTAATGTTTCCTTTTCGTTTGAAGAGAGCCACGGTAGCACTGTCGGTACAGACGCGAACATTCACTCCAGGAGATCGGCCAACATGATTCTTTTCTGACGTTTGCATATGTCCATTCGACAAGATTTAATTGTCTTCTACGTGGAAAAGAAGCCATTTGATTTGAAAAACTGGTATGTTTACATGGGTATGTGAACTGGCAGCCGTCATGTGACAGAACAAATGTTGAACTCTTTGTTAAATCCCATTCAATCAAACAACTTTGTTCAAAGAGACAACTCGCCATAATCGCGCGACAATTGTTTTCAAATGAAAGTCCCCCTAAGACATTTAGCCCCTAATTATTATTATAGTTAATTCGTATAATTCATACATTTTCAGATTTTTATAAATTTTCTTTGTTTTTATAAAAGAATAAATGGTTTATCTATTCACGGTATCGGCGGACAATATTTTCACTGTATACTGAACTCTTTTCCACATACAAACACATTTGCAGCAGACGACGTTGCAAACATTTATACAAAAATACGCCGAAGGTCTCCATAAATGAGAGGGTAATTATTGAGTGTATAAACGGAGAAATTGCTTTTAATGGGCAATTTGTTTCAACTTAATTTGATTATATTTAATTCATTTAAAGCAATTTTCCATATTTCTAGCCAGATACTTTCAAATTCATCTGAAGCAATTTTTATATGTGGAAAAGGTAAAGTTCAATTTAACAGATTTGATGAGCCATTTCTCCTTTTGTCACATTGTTTTCAAAAATATACTGCTTCAGAGGCGTCACAAGTGCATTGTATTCAGTATTCGAAAATATTAATTTGACCTACAACGTCGGGTTTACATGTAATTGGGTAATGAGAGATATAGTGAGGAAAAGGCCTGTTTACTCCCTACACCTATGAACGTGTTATAACAGAGGTATAGTAGATAAAGGGCCTGTTTACTCCCCTACACCTATGAACGTGTTATAACAGAGGTATAGTAGATAAAAGGCCTGTTTATTCCCCTACACCTATGAACGTGTTATAACAGAGGTATAGTAGATAAAAGGCGTGTTTACTCCCCTACATCTATGAGCGTGTTATAACAGATGTATAGTAGAAAGAAGGCCTGTTTACTCCCCTACACATATGATCGTGTTATAACAGAGGTATAGTAGATAAAAGGCCTGTTTACTCCCCTACACATATGAGCGTGTTATAACAGAGATATAGTAGATAAAAGGCGCTCAGGGTTTGCATAGCATTACGACTGGGGGCTGGCGTCAAGATCGACTTGGGGCTGGGGTCAAGATCGACTTAGGGGTTGGCGTCAAGATCGACTGGGGGGCTTGCGTCAATATCGACCGGGGGCTGGCGTCAAGATCGACTGAGACGGGGGAAGAGACAGTAGATTTGGTTACTCGACATAGCATTCTTAACAAAAAACTGACTACCATTTCACATAGACTGTGTTACCTGGCTGCCTTGCACCAGTACTCGACGCAACATTTTAAAAAGAAAACCGACTACCATTTCGCATAAACTATGTATCTCCTTTAAGATTTGTTTGTTTGTTTGTTTGGAGTTTAACGCCGCTTTCAACAGCTTTGGTCATATCACGGCGGTCAGTGCACCTACCCATGTTTTCCTGGCTTTCCCACACCAGTACTTACACAACATTCTTTCGAAGCCACTGACTACTTTATCACATAGATCAGAGGTGAGAGGCAATGGAAAACATCGCCCGAAAGAATGTCGCCGCAACCAGGTATCTCCTTTAAGACAAATGCCTTTAAAAATGTGTTGCTTAGGAATAGATATTGGACTTTTATGATAGAATGAACCTATGAAGGGATACGGATGGTGAAAACTCTCAATCTTGTTTTATTTTCTTTGTGTCGCATACCCTTGTCGTTTTGTTAATGGTAACTCCCTTAATGATCCGAATGTATAGAATCTTCATTAAGGTGAAACAGCATGAGTGTGTCGCTCGCATAAACTTTTCACAAGCTACTGCACTTATACACTTTCTAGAAAATTTTGTTCGAGTGATATTTTACGCAGCTTTCAACAATTGTTCGATTATGTTTAGGTATTTACTGGTTAAGCTACCATTACTACTGGTCCACATACCCTGATACCGTTGAGTATGTCATGATGCTAACTCCACACTCCGGAGCAACAAGGAGAGCAAGTTATTACTTCCATATGTTTCAGTCTTTGGAAAAACCCGGTCGGGGATTGAACATCGCATCCGAGGAGTTCGCTCTACCACTACACCATATAGAGATGCATGTAGTTAAAAACACTCAAGCATCAATTTAAACGTAAGCGTTGTCTTTTGTGTATCGTTCACTAAATAATTGTTCTGTAAATCTCTCCACTAAATTGTGTCAGCTGTTCAAATCATGCATACAACAGTGGACTTGCAATAACTCAAACATCGGAAATGTTGAATATTTTGTTGAAATAGAACCATTTTCTGGAACAGGTCTGTCTTTTGAAAACAGAGCAGGTGCAGTTCTGAATTACCTGTAAGTACAACTTCCACTATCCCCTTTTTTCTTGATATGATTTTATCACTGGCTTGCTTTACATGATTAACAATTATGCCTTGTATGAATGAATTACAAAACTGACATGACATAAGTAAATTTAGCATAAATCCAATGATTTATTGAACACTTCGAAAACTCGAAGTAATGTATTTGTCTTTTTGTTTGTTTGTTTGTGTTTATTTACCCTCGCCGTGCAGAGTTAGATACAAGGGAGTCTCTTTCCGAAAAGACCCCTTCGTTCATCTACGTGCCCGGTGTATAGCACCAATACACGAGAGGTAATTTTTCCTGGAAAGGACCAGTACTTGACTTCTAGTTGAGTGGCAGACGCTTAAATGCACCCTTTAAATTTCAAGAACCCGGACCGGAATTTGAACCAAGACCTCTGGATTGACAGTCCAGTGTGTTAACCACTTGATTACCTCTCCACTCACAAGTTCTAGTTATATATAAGGCGCACGCGGCATACCTCAGCCGATTTCGTAAAGCTTCATCTTAGATGTAGTATGCCGAGATGTTTAAAATGCCATAAATAGTAAATTATATAAAATTTAGGACCAGTATGTGTTTATAATTTTATCGAAACTACGAGAATCGATTAAACAAATACCTAAAATATTGGAAATATTTAAAACATTAAATGGACTATAATTCATTTTCTTCTTTTAGTTTATCATAATAATAACTTTTCATTGTGAACTATCATGAACATACAATGTAACCACATATAGCACGGTGCGTGATCGCATCGCGCAATGAAGCGTTAGAAAATAACTAGGAATCGATATCGTGACATCTTTATGCATAAACAATTTCCTTTTTCCCATTTTGTTTTCTAACTAACCTACTTACCTACGCGAAAAAAAATGAAACAACATACACTATACATGCGTTACAACTGCATGAAAGTTACAATAAAACATGTTAGTATACATACGGGTGCGGAAATAATGCACGTTTCTTCTCTCAAGATTTGTTCTTACTCCAAACAATTATTTAGTTGACATTGTCTTTTATTTAACTTAATTACTACCTTACTAACTAACCTTATTGTGGACGAAAAATGAAACAATTTGCAATATGCATGTATCAAAAAGGAATGAAAGTTACAATAATACATGTAAATGTGCATACGAATACGGAAACAAAGTTTAATATGTTTCATCTTTCAATGTTTGTTCTGACTCTATAATATTATTCTGTTGATATTGTCTTTTATTCAACTTACTTACTAACTTACTAACTAACATGATTGAAACAACATATAAAACCATAACATTACTCTGTTGAAATTGCCTTTTATTTAACTTACTTACTAACTTACATAATTTTAGACGCACGAAAAATGAAACAACATGTAATATACATGTATTACAACTTCATGAAAGTTACAACATTATATGTAAAAATGCATATTAATACGGATGCTGAAATAATGCATGTTTCTTCTATCAAGATGTGTTCTTACTCCATAACATCATTCCGTTGATGTTGTCTTTAATGTTAGTTACTGACATGATTTTGGTCGAAAAATTAAAAAACATTAACTTTACATGTATTAAAACTGCATGACAGTAACAATAACACATGTAAATATGCATATGAATACGGAATCAATGCTTAATATGTTTCGTATTTAAAGATTTGTTTTTACTCAATAATAGTATTTAGTTCCTGATGTTGTTTATCGACGGCCTTAATATAATACATTCCAAAGGCACCTAGTACGTTAACTAGTTCAATCATACATCCATTCTGAAAAAAAGTACTTCCGTAAAAATTTATTTCAGAATTCATTTTAAGCCGGAAAAAATACTATAAATTGAATCGTCTTTAACTTCTAGAATAAAAAAAGATAATGAAAAAATCCCCATCCCCTTTTC